>KN167074.1:12858-24913 GCA_000757745.1 Steinernema scapterisci
ATCCTGCTTATCTCCATATCCAAACGCTTCCAATCTCCTGGAACTGTACGACAAGACCTATTTCCTAAAATTCCCAGGATGTTTGCCCGACACTACCACAGACGATCTCGAAAAGAAGGATTCGGAACTATTTGCCAAGTATTTCTCTTCTTATTTCATCTTGGCAATGTCTGCTATTTCTCCTACTTACAACATTTTGTTATTTTGCATTTTCGACGCTAAACTCCTCAATAAGCGGGTTCCAGCCAAAGAGAGGAAGGGATTCTGTATATGGCTTAGTTTGATAATATCTATAATTTTCAGTGCGATACCAAATCTTACTTTGTTGTCCAGCGTTAACACACTTACGTGCTATATGTAATATCTTAAGTTGTCTTGGCCTGCATTTGTTTTAATAGTTTCAGTTTTGAGATACATCAGAAGAGCACCTTGAACAGGTCAACTCTCAGTTCAGAAGTGCAGCTCTCTACGGTGTGGAGAAGGTTGGACTGGATGAGGAGAGGTAAGGGCAATGACGGAAAGTTTGCAGACGTTAGGGTATGGACATAAGCAAGATGGGGACAAGCCGGGAATCAATACCTTGCGAACCCCTGACCTGTGGGAGCCGAGAAGTGCGAAAACGCATTGTGTTAAGGTCGGGCTATGCTAGCCCTAGATATCGGTCTCTGGTCATACCCGCTTTGTTTGACTAAGGTGTTATCCCCGAATGAGCGCCAGACCAATGAACAGAGCTGGGCCATTCAACGTGGTTCCCAGGGATCGACCCGTCCAGCCGTGGCTATCTTTGCTCCACCACCCGAAGAGCTGGTGCGCCTTGTTTGTGGGTCTAGCTATCATTGTCCACTACAACCTAAGGCTGTTGGATTCTGTGAATTTCAACTGTTTCCGCGAAGCTGGTAAGATGGCTTATCCTAAGAGAAGCTGACATAACGTGTTCCAGATGACGGAGACTACTTAGACCAAGCCTTTGCCACGGATCTTGTAGCCTTTAAGAGGCTCAACTACGCGATGAGAATCGTTCCCGTAGACCACAGAATCGGAACTGGCAACTCCAGGCTGGAGGAGATGGGAAGATTCCAGGCCAGAATTGCCGGAACAGAAGACCTCGAATACAGGCTCAATCTGGCCTTGGCGCGCTGGAAGGCGGACCCCTCGGAGAAGGAGAGGACCCGAGTCATCCAAGTTCTGACTTCTCTGAGGATCCAAAAGCTTCAAGAGATTTTCCTCGACATTCTGTCTTTTCCAGACGAGCGGAAATCAGCCAGGTATGAGGTAGAACTCAAGGAACTAGACTCCAAAGGCCGAGAATCGATCGACTGGAAACCTGAAGGTAACCCAATCTTCCCTAACCTATCCTAAACCCATAATTCCAGCCTCCTATTGGGCCAACTACACCCCGGGCCTGTCCCCGACCTGCTTATCTCCATACCCAAACGCTTCGGCACTCCTGGAAATGTACAAACGAACGTATTTCTTAGGTGCCCCAGATTGTTTCCCAGAGTTTCACGGCAAAGGAGTCCTGAACTACTGGGACAGCTTTGAATGCTTGAACTGTTTTCTGTTTCCTCTTGTTTTTCCATTTTTCGTATTTCCTTTGATCTTTAACATCCTAAACAGCGTTCTTGAGAGCCACAATGAAGCACGAGGCCTTCGGGTACAACTCTGTGCTCTTAGCTCAATTGTGTCTTTTGGTTTGGGCATCGGAGTGCGTGCAGCCATCTTGCTACGTGCGCACAAGGATCTCTGTTATATGTGATTAAAGTCTTAAGCTCATCTTGGTCATCATGTTTATCATTCGTGTAGAGGCCAGAAGACTTCGAATAATTTCACACAAGAGACCTTGACACCCTGCGTTTTCGCACTTTTGGGCTTTGACGGGTCTGTTTGGTTAGGTATTAAACTAACGTTCTGTCCCACGTGCTCTTTCCTTGCCGCTCTTGTGGAATGGGCGCCGAAACTGGCCAAATCAACGTGGTTCCCAGGGATGAACCCGTCAGACCTCTGCCATATTTCCTCTACCACCCGAAAAGCTGGTGCGCTTTTCTTGTGGGTTTGGCCATAATTGTCTACAGCAACGTGAGACTATTGGATTCTGTGGATTTTAACTGTTTCCGCGCATCTGGTAAGAAGGTGAATCCTAGGGTAAGTCAGCTTGAAGACCTGTTTCAGATGACGGAGAGTACCTCGACCAAGCCTTCGCCACGGATCTCCTGGAGCTCAAGAGATTCAACTACGCCATGAAAATCGTGCCAGTTCATCACAGAATTGGAACTGGCGAGTCTAGAATGGACGAGGTGGGAAGATTCCAGGCCAGAATCGCCGGAACGGATGACCCGGAATACAGGTTCAATCTGGCTTTGGAAGGCGGACCCCTCGGACACAGAGAGGACCCGGGTCATAGAAGCTCTGACTTCTCAGAGAATCCAGGCTCTTCAGAAGATCTTCCTGGATTTTTTGGCTTGGCCAGACGTGCAAAAAGCAGCCGAGTACGAGATAGAACTCAAGGAGCTGGATTCCAAAGTTCGGGAATCGATTGGCTGGGAACCTGAAGGTAACCCAACTCTTCCCCAAGCCATCCTAAACCCCAAATTCCAGCCTCCTACTGGGCCGACTACACTCCCGGCCTTTCCCCGACCTGCATACCCAAACGTCTCTAAACTCCTGGAAATGTACAAAATAGCGTATTTCCTGAATGCTCCACGATGTTCACCTGAGACTTCGGGGAAAGGGGTGCTCAACTATTGGGACAGCTTTGAATTATTGAACAAAGTTCTGTTCTATTTGGTTTTTCCCATTTCCGTTTGTCCTCTAATCTACAACGTAGCTATCTTTTTTGTCTCTAAGGTCATTGCTTTTAGTGACACACATGACGCACCCGAAGTAGTTAGTGTGTTACTAAGCTTAGGTTTATCTTTTGGCACTGGTATTGGAATCTCTAGAGTCATCTTGCAGCGTGCGCACAAGGACCTGTGTTATATGTGAATCTTTAGTTTGTATTGCCTTGGTAATAAATTTCGTTAGCAGCCTGGCTAATCTTATTCTAAACTGGCCGTTCCGGCGATCTTAGGTCTGAAACCTCCCATCTCCTCCAAGCAAGAATGGCAGTTCCGATTTTAGCCTCCCAGCGTTCCAAGGCTCCTCAGAGAAGCCAGTGCTTCGATGACCCGGATCCTCTCCTCTTCCGAGGAATCCGCCTTCCAGCGTTCCCAGGCTGGTAAAGTCAATTTCGGCAAGTTTCGGAGAGGTCCAGAGAGAGTTGGGCGCGAACAGAGCTCATAACACCATCCGTTTTCGCACTTTTGGGCTTCGACAGGTCTGCGTTCGGCTAGGTATTGATCCCATACTCTGTCCTGTTTGCTCGTTCCTTGTTGGGATGAACGTGGAGAAGAGACGAAGCCGTCAGCCACGCGAAACTGGCCAAATCAACGTGGGACTCAGAGATCGACCCGTCAAGCCGCAGCCATCTTTCCTCTACCACCCAGAGAGCTGGTTTGCCTTATTTGTGGGTCTAGGCATAATTGCCGCAATCAACGCGTACTTCTTTTCCTTTTACGACTGGAACTGTTCTCGCAAACCTGGTAAGCTGGCATATCGTATGACAGGCTAGCTGAAAGGAGTGTTCCAGATGACGGAGACTACCTCGACCAAGCCTTCGCTTCGGATCTTTTGGGACTCAAGAGATTCAACTACATTTTGGAGACATTTGGAGATGAATACGAAGAAAGGCGGATCACAAATGCTACTCTAAAGCTCGATAATCTAAGACGTTACCAGGCCAGAATTGCCGGAACTGACGACCCGGAATACAGGTTCAATCTGGCCATGGAACGCTGGAAGGCGGAGCCCTCGGAGAAGGAGAGGACCCGGGTCATCGAAGTTCTGACTTCTCAAAGGATCCAGACTCTTCAGAAGATCCTTCTCGAGTTCTTATCCTGGCCTGACAAGCGGAAATCAGCCAAGTATGAGATGGAACTCAAGGAACTAGAGTCCAAAGGCCGGGACTCTATCGGCTGGGAACCTGAAGGTAACCCTATCTTCCCATAAGCTATCTAGACCCTAAATTCCAGCCTCCTACTGGGCCAACTACACCCCCGGCCTGTCCCCGACCTGCTTATCGCCATACCCAAACGCTTTTAAGCTCTTGGAAATGTACAAAAAGTCCTATTTCCACAATGCCCCAGGTTGTTTGCCTGAGACTTCTTACAGTGAAGGACGATCAGACTTCTGGAAGGAGTTTGATATGTTGAATGGATTCCTGCTTTTTCTCGTTTTTCCGTTTTTTCTCATTGCTCTATTTATTAACATCATCATCTTTCTAGAATTCAAGTTGAATATTTCCAGCTTTGACATAGAAAAAGACGAGAGGGAGCCAGTTTGTGGCTGTATGGCCATACCCTTGAGTGTCAGCATTGGCATAGGAGTGTACGTAACTATGTGGAAGTTTCTGGACCAGGATATGTGCTATATGTGACCTTACTTAATCTTAATTGGCCTTCGGATTTAAGCTTTCGTTCCTAATAAATTCGTGCCTGGCTGTGGAGAGAACGTAAATACAGTTATGGAAGGGAGAGACCCAGAGAGGGACCTTAGCACCAAGTGTTTTCACACCTCTTGGGTTAGGCCGGGTCTGTGTGTTGCGGAGTATTGATCTTAGCTCTGACTGAGGATCGACGTTGTGCCCCTATGAGTACTGGATCCAAGCTACTCAATGTCAACGTGGTGTCATGGTATCAACGCGTTACAACCTGGCTTGAATCCCTCTACCACCCTAAGAGCTGGGGCGTCTTACTTGTGGCTTTGGGTATAATTGCCTACTACAACGCTTCTTTTCTGCTGTCTCAAGACTTTAACTGTTCCCGTAAACCTGGTAAGACCATTTCCGACAAGTCCTATAGATCTACAAAGCTGGATTTAGATGACGGAGACTACCTCGACCAAGCCTTTGCCTCGGATCTCTTAGGTCTTAGGAGATTCGACTACGTCTTGAGAAAGTACAGATACAGCAAGTACCTAATTGGTGACGCCAGAGGAGAGCTTAATAGACTTCAGCGTTATCAGGCCAGAATCGCAGGAACGGAAGACCCTGAACACAGGTTCAATCTGGCCATGGAGCGTTGGAAAGCGGATCCCTCGGAGAAGGAGAGGACCCGGGTCATTCAAGCGCTGACTTCTCTGAGGATCCTGGCTCTTATGAAGATCCTCATCGACTTCTTATCCTGGCCTGAAGACGACAAAATTGGCCGAATTGAAACAGAACTCAAGGATCTGGACACCAAAGCCCGGGAATCGATAGGCTGGGAACCTGAAGGTAACCCAATCTTCCCTAACCTAACTTAAACCCCCAAATTCCAGCCTCCTACTGGGCCAATTACACCTCCGGCCTGTCCCCAACCTGCTTATCCCCCTACCCAAACGCCTCCGAACTCCTGGAAATGTACGAAATGGCTTATTTCCTGAAAGCTCCAGGGTGTTTGCCTCAAGTCAACAAGGAGGAAATAGGACGTTTTTGGGATGACCTCTTCGACATGAATAACGGGTTGTTTTACCTGTTTCTCCCAATTGCGATGTTCCCTCTTTTGTACAACATTCTGATATGCTACTATCCTGAAGCGAACCCGTTCTCTGATATAGGGATTACAGAAAAGGGTGGTTTCTGGATAGGTCTAGTTGCTTTGGTGTCTTTTGTGATAGGCTGCCGAACGTACGTATTCGTTTTCAAGTTTGTGGACTATGGTATGTGTTACATGTGATGGATAAACGGTCTTACCAGCCTCTTCCCAGATCGATTCTCGGCTTTTGGAGTTCAGATCTCTGAGTTCTGTTTCAGTTCCGGCCGCTTTTCGCTCATCTGGCCAGGACAGGAAGCCAAGAAGACTCTGCTGAAGATCATGGATCCTCAGAGAAGTGAGGGCTTCGATGACCCGGGTCCTCTCCTTCTCCGAGGGATCCACTTCCCAGCGTTTCAAGGCCAGATTGAACCTGTATTCCGGGTCTTTCGTTCCGGCAAATCTGGTCTTGGGGTCTAATTTTGGGATTTACCTGAATCGGCAAGTTCCACATTGGATCATCAGGTTAGGTTATGTCGAAGGATAAGACTGCTGTGAAAGTGAGGCACTAGAAAAGACCTTAACACCTTGCGTTTTCGCACTTTTGGGCCTCCACAGGTCAGGGGCTTGCAAGGTATTGATCCCAAGCCTAGCCCAATCTGCTTAATCTTTGCCGCCTTTGTGGGATGAGCGCCGGAAAACGACGAATCCGTCAACGAGATAAGTCTGTACAGATCAACGTGGTTCCCAGGGATCGACCCGTCAAGCCGCGGCTCAGTTACGTCTACCACCCTAAGAGCTGGTTTTTCTTAATTGTGGGTCTGATCATGGCTGTTGCTGTTCACCTGCGGCAGTTTTATTACCCACAGTTCAACTGTTTGCGCAAAGCTGGTAAGACCACTTCCGGGAAGTTCCAGAGACTCAGAGCCTTGTTTCAGATGACGGAGAGTACCTCGACCAAGCCTTCGCCTCGGATCAATTGGGTCTTAAAAGGTTTAACTACGTCTTAAGAAACGAGAGGCATGAGGACAGCAGAATCGAAAAAGCCAACTTCAGATTGGCTGAGTTAGAACGATTCCAGGCCAGAATTGCCGGGACGGATGACCCAGAATACAGGTTCAATCTGGCGTTGGAACGCTGGAAGGCGGATCCCTCAGAGAAGGAGAGGACCCGGGTCATCCAAGTTCTGACTTCTCAAAGGATCCAGGCTCTTCAGAGGATCCTCCTCGACTTCTTATCCTGGCCTGAAGATAAAACAGCCGACGAGATCAAAGAGCTTTTCTGGAATCTGGACTCCAAAAGCCGAGAATCGATCGGCTGGGAACCTGCAGGTAACCTAACCTTCCCCAACCCACCCAAACCCCGAATTCCAGCCTTCATCAGTCGGCTAAAGTCTCTTACACTTGGGCACAGTATCCCTAAAGCGGCCACCGTCTGCTCTATGCGGCTAAGGCCAGAGCCACGGCCATCGTTTGGCATACTTGAGAGGTTTCAAGAATTTTCCCAGAGGAGCCTTTAGGATTGTTGACGACTAGAGGCGCAGGTGTCTAAGGTAAGGGAAAGCTTGTAGAGTCAGATGGACTTAAGCTTTGCACAATGGCTTCGTCTTCGTAGTAGACCAGTGGTAAGAGCAGCCGTGGTTTAGGGCGCCGCGGGTAAGACAACAAATTTGCTCTGCACTGGGAGCTATTTGTAGTGCCGCATTATAGCCATCACATAATAGGGTTCCCTGGAGATCTGCCAAGTATATCAGAGCTGGCTTTCTTGGGATTTTCTCATTCTGTCACTCTGTTTTGTGCGTTTAGAATCTAGTCTTAACAGGTTCAAGTACCTATCTATGTTTCTGGGGTATCTGTTGGGACCTTTAAGCTTTTAAGCCTTTAGGCATTAAAACTAGGCTTTTTGGCCAGCTTACGGTAAGAGTTAGAAGACGATCGTAAGAAGACTACAGTCTCTTGCACCCTTGGGGCTCAATGACAACAGTTGTGTACCCCAGCTCCACGCCTAAAGCAATACAATGTTTTGATATTTGTCTCAGTTCCTACAAAACGTGGCTGAACCTTGTCGTCAATCATCAAATGTAGCACGTCGGACTTGTTGTTTTTTTCGTGCCTACGTGCCTCGTAAGGCTGGCGCTTTCTCTCGCCCAAGGTTCTTAGAACTGGCATTTGCCGTTTTCTTAACGTGTAGCCTCTTCGTAGCTATAGAAGGTAAGGTTTACCCTCAGCCTACGGAGGCCTAGGACCCCTGTTATTTGCCTTTCTGGCGATCTGAAGCTCTTGGTTCTAAGATTTCCAAGCCGCGGATTTTGCCAGCAATAGAGTTCTGAAACCAGCTTCAACTTTTCAGACCTTGCTACCTTAAACTCCAATCTTACGATTCTTAACCATGCCTGAACTAGTCAACATCCTCGCCGGGATCTTCTACATCCTCTCGGCCGTTGTCCTCTTCGCTGTGAACACCCTCCTCTTAATCGTAAGTTCGACCTTCAAATCGCCCGAAACCCCATAAATCTGTCCTTCAGGTCCTAATCAAAAACGCCGATTTCGCCACCGACACCTACCGAGTCATCAAGAACATGTGTGTCGCCTGCATGCTTCAGCTTGTGGCTATCTTCGCTGGCGGTCTTATGACTATTTTTGACGCTTACTTCGGGTACCTTATTGACAAGGTTGGTTCTAAAATTGAGACCTCTCTGACCCCTTGATTTCCAGATCCTGGGCGCCATCCTTCAAGGAGCCTGGATGATGTACGTGGGTCTGTCCCTGACTCTGGCCGTCGACCGGTTGACCATATTTGTGCTTCCGTCCCAGAAGGAACTGAACGATAAGATTAACAAGGTCTTCCTGGTGCTCTCCTACATTCTGGGTCTGTCCTTCCTCGTCAGCTTGTCGCTGGGGAACTGTGGTTATACGTACAAGGGTGATAATGGCCTGTTTACCTGGTTCTACACGCCGGAGGAAGGATCTGCGATTTTGGGCGTCATCGAGCCTTATATTGACTTGTCTTGTTTGACTATGGTTTTCATCATTTATCTGATTGTGTTTGCGTTGTTGATTAGGGTAAGGGTTTAGTGTGATCTCAGAGCTCACAGCCGATTGGGGTTGTGGGTCCGGTTTGGTCAAATCCGATCCACGGCCAGTTTCCTTAAGGTCTTCGTCCACTTCCCGTAACCCTCCTGATTTTGACGTTCGACTGACCATAACCCCCCAATTCCAGATGTCAAAAATGTCCTCAGGCTCATCCCAAAACCTGAAACGAGAATCCCGAATCCTGATCGTCTCTATCGTCTGCTTCTTCTACGAATCAGCCTTTGTGATTTGGTGCAATTTTGGAGCGATCCTCTTTGAATCCTCAATTCTGATCGACATCATCGCCAACGTTTTTTGGATGTACGACTCGGGGATCTTTTCCTTGGGTCTCATGATCCTTAATGGGTAAGTTGGTGACTCCAAATGTTCTTAAGATAGAGCTTGCTTAGGTCTATCCGCAAGGAGCTCTTCAGGATGATCGGGCTTGGGGGTAAAAGCAAGGTGACCAATATTACGGCCACCGTGTCGTCGAAGAATCATTGATTGTTCTTAAATGTGGATTTGCCTAATAAATTGGATCTAAGTCCAAAACGAAGCCAGCTGAAGTCATAGTAACGCAGGCTGCCAGCATTACTAAACTTATGCTTAGCAACCCCTAGCATTACTCAGACCCCAAGACCGTATTGCTTAGTACCCATTTAAGACTTGGATTCTCGAGTCAACTCATAGAACCAGAGCTTCTGAGTCAACAACAATGGCCGCCTCAACCACCCAAACTATCAAGCTTGAGTCCTCGGACGGCAAAACCTTCGAACTGAAGCCCGAGTTCCTGAAGAAGGCCAACATGCTCCAACAGATGCTGACCGACTTGGGATTCGCCGATGGAACATACCCTGAACAGAGCATCCCGCTGCCCTCGGTGTCCGGGGAAGCCTTGGGAAAGATCGTGCAATGGCTTCGCCTGCACGAGTTCGAAGAACCTCGGACCGCAGAGCACATTGAGTTGCACAAGTACAACAGGCACATCGCCAAGAGGGACACAAAGCTCTTCGACACTTGTTCACGCACCCTCCTCGCCGGCGTGATCAACGCGGCTTATTTCCTCGAAATGCCGGACCTAATCGACTCCCTCGTCAAGTACACGGCGAGCAACATGGAAGGCAAGACCGCCGAGGAGATGGCCGGATGGCTTCAGATCCTCATGAAAGTGAGCTCCCGTAAGAAGGAAGCGGAAGACGTCGCCGAGGGGACGAAGGCTCCGAAGAGACGGGCATGAAATCTCATCCACATTGCCTAAAATCTCAATAAAGTACTAACCCCCGATCCATTTTGCTCTTATGTTCCACAGAATCATCAAATTTCCCTTTGTCTTTTAACTTTGCTTCAGCATCTCCAAGGCGCGCCTACAGCTCGCGATCTTCCGCAGCGCGCGCCTCGGTGTTGGTCTTTCTCATCTTTCAGCGCTCGAGAGACTCCTTGGTTCCTCTGTTCGACCTTGTCCTCAGTTCTGAAGATTCGTTCCAAGACTAGTGGTCTTGCCATTCCTCGTTTCCCTACACCACATCTCCGCTGTTTGCTTTGTTTGAACGTCTGACATTTACCGTTGTTTGAATTTAGCGATTTTGCACGTTTTTGGCGTCAGTATCGCTGCAAAATCGCCGAATTTCCTGCCGGAGACGTAGCTCCGCAGTTCCAGATGGTGCTGGGATCCTGGCTCATCTCATGGGTGTTGCTGTGAGTCATGGAATTTCCAGAAAATCGCGTCTCCGTGTGCGTGATTTTAACGAGGGTACTTTGAGCCTATTTGAGGTGATTTCGTATTCGGCTTTTTCAGGCGTTTGAGCCAAGAAGGACGCCTACAGAAGCCGCGAACCAAGAATGCCGGATGGCCGTTCCAGAGCGCGTGAAGAAGAGGATCATCGAATCAGAATGGAGGTAAGAATTAGAGAATTTGGAAGGCGATTTATGGAAGATATTTGGGCATCATGTGGATTCGAATTTCGCCTGATCCGATGTGGCCAATGTGAGCGATCTGAGCCTAGGAATAGCCAGAGCCAAGGTTAGAGGGCCGGCTACCCGAAACCCGACCGCTCGCGGCCATTTCCACAATCGGAAATGACCCGAAACGAGTCTGGTTTCTGTCTGGCATAAGGGACTGTCAGACAACTTCGTCCAGCCCCCGTCAGTTGGTGTCTGGAACCCCCCCATTTATGGTGGTCGCTCAGCAGTTGATCGGTCGGTTTGGACACCGTTTGGGTGGAAGCACGACCGGTCGCTCGCTGTGCGTCTCTCCTAAATGGTCGATCCTAGACACCACCGGACGGGGACGACAAGACTGTCTTGCCGGACCGCGAATCGTGTCTGGATTCAGTCTGGTCTTATGCACTTTGGTGTCTGTTAATCGAATCTCATTGCAGTCTTCACTCCTGGAATGAGCGGTCGGGCCACTTCCGCCTTCTTCGCCCTCTTCGCCTTCCTCCTGCTGCTTCGGACTTCAGCAGAACGTAAGCGCTCTCTTCAAGCGAATCCCTATGTTTTATCCTCGCATTCCAGAGTGCCGCAGCTTCTTCAAGAGAGGACAATACGACCCATCAGAAGACACCTTCATCCCCAGCCGACGGGTCTGCATCTACATGCTGGACATCTCTCCCAGCAGCAATTCGTCCTTCTACGAAAACCGCGAAACGTCGTCTTTCGAAATCCAGTACGAAGAACTGGTCAAGACTCAATCATCGCCTTCCACGGACGACTTCATCGTCATCTCAGGAAAAGGATTCTGGACCGTTGAAGAAGGCGAAGAAGTGCGCGCGATCGATGTCTTCTACGTGGCTTTCAATCCGGATTCGAATTCCGATTTTATTGTCATGAATAGTATGAAGGATCTCGTAAGTTTTTGCTGTTTAGCTTCATTTTTAGACGTTGGAAATTTCAGGATTTGGTCCTGCTGAAGATGTACGCCGCGACCAGTTTCATCAATTGCATCCCGGAAGGTAACAACCTTCACTTCAGCTGCTTCGCGGAATGGCGATGGAAGCGGAGTTCAGGCTTGTTCCTTCCATCTTCACTTGAGCGGAGACGGAAAACCGTCAGCTGCATGACCACGGATGGCTTTGTGGTAAGTGGTTTTGGAGTCGATTTCGTAGCAATCCAGTCTCCTTTCAGGAACCCATAGAACACGGCCTCGACGTGTGCGCGTTCCAGTACTCCGTATATGACCCGACCCGGATCAATGTCGATCAGCCGAGGTTCTCCGAATTCTCGAATGGTCTCAACGCCTTAAACAAGACCACCGGACGCCTCTACAACCAGCTCCACGAGCCCCACGAGTTCTGCAAACTGTATCGGATAG
The DNA here is from genome assembly GCA_000757745.1 of Steinernema scapterisci. NCBI lineage: Eukaryota > Metazoa > Nematoda > Chromadorea > Rhabditida > Steinernematidae > Steinernema > Steinernema scapterisci. The sequence goes on from KN167074.1 coordinate 24,786, forward strand.
GAATGGACGAGGTAAGAGATCTAATGAGTTCCAGGCTTCATGGACCCATTCTAGAAAGCCTTAACAGGGCTCGCCGATGCCGGGTGCGTCAGGCGAATTGGACCGAAGACGTACGACATCGTCTGCTG
>KN167077.1:0-28291 GCA_000757745.1 Steinernema scapterisci
CTTTTTAGAGTGTGGACCGCACGCTGAGTACCTGACCTGCGGAACCTGCCAGCCGACTTGTGAGGTACCGCTCTGTGTTAGTCTCAGGATGTGCCAGGAGGAAGGTTGCTACTGTGTCAATCCTTATGTCCTCCACAATGGCGAGTGTATTATTCCGACGGAGTGTCCCCAGTACAAGAAGAGCGGACGAGTCGTAATCTACGTAAACATAACAACATAACATAACGACAAAAAAACACAGAAATTGAGTTTCACTGGAGCAATGGAGGAGGTAAACACTGACCACAAAACGATCGGCGGCATTTAATTCAAACCTCTTGGCTACCTAGCACTGATCGTCATTTGTATTGCCTTGCTGTGTTGACAGGACTCAGCCTTGGTTATAACACAAAACACCACATAAGAAATCTTTTAGAACTGTATCTTAAGGACCGGCTCCTAAGAGAAACTCCTAAAAGATGACCTCCACTCTCCAAATCGCTGTCGGCTGCACGTACATGACTTTTGTTGTTCTTGGATGTCCACTTTACATTCGTGTCCTTTACGTAAGTTTAAAATTTTGGCCACATCCGAAAAGTCCTATTTAGCTCTTCGTCGCCAGGAAAAAATACCGCGACCTCCAATGCTACCGCATTATGTTCCAAACAGGCGTGCTCCTCCAGCTCTTCGCAATCGATTACTTTCTGTTCGGCTTGTCCCAAGTCCTAAACGACGATCTTTGGGGTCTGGGAACACAGGGACTTAGAATTATGTCAACATCAATCAGAACGGAAGGTCTGTTTGCAATTATTTTGGCTCTGAACCGGCTAACAATTATGTGCGGTGTTAAGTGTCCACAATATCTCTTTCTGGTAAGTTAAAAACGTTGAAATAACCAAAGGTTCTAGGTTTTGACTTGTATTAACTGGCTTTATCTCATCGTCCATCACTTCGTTATCAACAGTCCCTGGGCTGGGTACAAATCCGTTCCCGGAATGTACTTGACAGTTCCCGATCTAAGCCTTCCGTACACCGTTCAGTTCCACTACATCTCCGGTTATATCTATGAGGGCGCTATCTGTTCCACTTTTGTTCTATACGTCATTTTGGTCTCCCACTTGATCTACACAAAAATGAAATTCACGCAAACCAACGTGATTCTAGGCACTGAAGCCAAAATCTTACTGTACACCGGACTCCGCTTTATTTGCGATACAACTATGGCTGCTATTTTTCATTATCTTTATTCTCCCTCAGGGTCAATTGGGTGTTTTGTATTTTGTTGTTATGGGATTAATAACGTCGTAATGCCACCGCTTTTGTATCTGATTGTGGACAGGTTGGTGCAGGCTTAGCAGTCTTTGAAAGTCGTTTTTTTATGTTTTAGCAACGTCAGGAAGGAGTTTTTTCTGCAGAAAAAAGAGACTCAATTATCTCAGTCTCAATTAAGAATCTCTCTGTGAAATAGAGCTCCCTTCGACCGCTCTGCGTCTTAGGATGTGCCAAGAGGAAGGTTGCTACTGTAGAGTACCTGACCTGCAGAACCTGCCAGCCGACTTGTGAGGGACCGCTCTGCGTCTTAGGATGTGCCAAGAGGAAGGTTGCTACTGTGTGTATCCCTTCGTCCTCCACAATGGAGTGTATCATTCCCACGGAGTGTCGCCAGTACAAGAAGAGCGAACGAGTACGAGAACAGCCCTTGTAAATACCCAATTGGATTTGTTCTCTTAAGATCAGTTCTCAGAGAAGACATGCTTGACCACAGAACACTTAGAAAAGACACAATAGAACACGCATTAATCTGCACCCTTCTCGTTAGTCACAGTCTTCCACCAAGGCGACTTCTCCGTCATGGCGATCACTCGTTTGCATCCGACTCAACTGACTTTTCCAAGTTGATCTGCGTCAGCTTCAACTCCACCAGCCTTCCCGACCCCAGTCCTCGGAACTTCGAATGGGTGAAGTGATGGGTAATAAACCCAAACCCGTCGTTATACTGAAAAGAGCCCAGCTCTCCAGTGGCTATTTTGTGGATTCCTACACTGGGCATACCACGGAGTTCTTGCACTGATTTCTTAAGATTAACGTTTTACTTAAAACTGACAACTATGCATTTATTTAGCCAACACCAATTTGAAACTATAGGATTCGGTCATGGGGAAGCGTAGTGTCATATAAGGTCTTCAGCATCTGATGATAGAATTCTGAAATTAGCTTCTAACATAGCTCTTCCAACCTAAAACTATTACCTCTGTAGTTGATCTTCTTATCTTTGTGGGTGTCGATTTGGTTGTAAATGACCTCCATGACCTCGGCTGAGAGTGGAAGACCTTGGCGACGTTCGCTTTCTTCTAGATCCGCTCTAAACAGTTTCCGCCTTGCCTGTGAGTTTTCGGAGAGAGTTACCTTGAAATAAAGCCGTCGAAATTCACGTCAAAGTCAAAGAACAGAGACCGGATTGCCAGGGATATCGGGTAGGCTTCTATGTTCAAGTATTCTGAACGCTGACTTTCAAAACTCTGTCAATTTCTAAGATTCACATACCCACATAGTCAACCCTCCCATCTCCATCCGTGTCCGCAGCTTGGATCATGCGGCTAATTTCCTCATCAGTGAACTGCTTCCCAGTCTTCGCAAGCACATTCTCTAAGTCGGTCTTGTCAAAATAGCCATCGCCGTCAGCGTCATAGAGGTCAAACAGGGCTTTCAAGTTCTCCAAGTCCAGGTCTTTGTAGTATCTGACCTAAAAATAGGTGTGATTCGTGGCCACCGGCTGAAGTACATCGGTGTACTTTGAGAACCTACCCGTTTAGAAATTCTCTTGGTTGATTGGTCAAAATTTTGAGGCTTAGAAGAAGAGCAACCCATGGGAAAACAAGGGAAATAGTCGTGTCACGGGCTTAGACTTGCGTTGTTTTTCAGTTAACCACATGGATGTCTTATTTTCAGATCAACGGAAGAACTGGTTTTTCGGTCAAAGCAGACGTATTGATTAGTCTTCAAGGAATGCTTTGGGTGAAAAGTACAGAACACTCAAAGCATTCAAAGTCAAAAGCTTCTAGGCACTCATTGTGGGCATCTGAGACCTTGAAACTTAAAGTCTTAAACAAGATAGGCTTATTGATTGACCTAAATTTGTCATTTGGAAGACCTTGCAACATTGAGTTCTAACCCTCTTTAGGCTACTCTGAGTCAAACTGCCATGTACAGGTCAGGCTCAGTCCGAACAACCTTTAGAATGCATTGCTGGCCTTCGGTTTGCACTCTCAGTTCAAACCATTGATTTCTTAGAAGTACGGAGAGTACGGAGCTTTTTCCAATCTTCTATAGTGACAGGACAACTAGGTTTAAGGAATCTGACAAATTTCCGTCTATCTCTATTTGAAGACGTTCTTAAATACCCCAGATCAGGACCTAAACTAACCTTTTTAGCCGTTTCATCAATTTTTTCCGACTTTGTCAAACAGGACCCCATAAGGAAAATAACTTTAAGCACTAACAGAAAGGTCAGAAAACTGAGGCAGTCTGTGCCCTGTAACCCTATTAGTAAAAACCAGTTCTCATTCTACTTGTAGGCGCAGACAAACAGTCGAATTTCAACTTTTTAATAACATGACTGGCAAAGCTTCAAGACAGACTTGAACTTCATCTGTTAGAATCTGAAGCAATAGTCATAAAGTGCTCTATAAACGCTTAAGTTTGGCTTAAGACTCTAACTTTAACTTGAATTTGGCTTGAGACACTTAAGGCTTAAGACTCATACAGGTTTATTGAGCAACAGTGTACAGAGCAAGGCTTATTAAGCATCAAATGCTGTTTTCAAAACCAACTCGAAAAATTCTAAAAACATAGATTTTAATAGATTTTCCACATTTTAAAACTCACCATTGAAGTTGAGTCCTTGCCTTGGATGATCGTCGATTGTTCGAAACAAGGCTTCCTCAAGGTTACCAGGCAACACTTTCCCGAAACTCTGCAAACCTTCTTCTAGCTCGGATCTAAAAAAGCCACTTCCACGCCTCTACAGCTTAGCCAAGCCGGTCTTATACCTGGTCAAGACTCCATCCAATTTCATATCCAGATCAAAGAAGATTTCCCTGATGACACTTGTAAGTGGATCCATTTCAAAGTGCAGATAGTCTGAAACAAGACACCTTAAGATTGCTGAATCCTGTTTACGGTATACCTGCAAAGCTAACTTTTCCATCCCCATTCAAATCCGCAAATTGCAGATGCTGAAGAAGCATACGCTCAGGCATCCGATGTCCAATTTGTCTCAAGACTCTGTCCAGGTCTTTCTCATCGGCGAGTCCATCCCCATCAGAGTCGTAAATCTTGAATAACCGTTCTTTGGTCTTCACATGACTCTCACTGTATTGACAGTCCTAAAAAACGGGTAAAAGTGATCCTCAATCACGTCACTTACCTCTTCACCCAGACGGTAAGAAGAGCCTCTTGATAAGAGTTTGCTGGGTTTGGGAAGACAGCCACCCATTAGGAGAGAGGTGAATTAACGAGAACGGTGAAAAGTTAGTGGTTCCCAAATGTTCTCGCGGCTGTGAGGAAGACGAAAAACGTGTTTTTGATTGAGTAGACGTGTTGGGCACAGGGTACTAAATGAGGCATGGTTGGGAGAGTTAGTGACCGTGGGCATGAAGACGGCATTTTGGAGAAAGGCATTTGGTGCGTCTTCCGACTAGGATTGCCAGAATTGGTCCAATGCGACTAGCCCTCATTGGTTCAGTTAGATTAGGTTCCTCGGATTGAACCGATTCGGGTTCGCCCAGCTCGGGATCTCCCATGCTGCGTTCATCTAGATTAGGTCTCAGAGATTTAACTATTCTAGTTTTGTCTAGTTTCATATTTTCCTCCTTGGGGCACTTCAGGGTCGTCCTGATTATGACTTCAAGTTTGGGTCTCTGTCTCTCTATCTCTATTCGTCGGTAACCCCTCGTTTGCCCATTCTGGATCATGATTTGGTCATGATCCGGAATGGGCGAATTCAGGCTTCATTCTCCTCAGTCCCCTGTGGCTTAGGTTCCATTATCTTTATACGTGTTTCGGCGTTCAGTGACTACCTTAAACGTCTGGATAGTCACGTAAAGCTGAATTAGGTGATATACGGACATAATGTATGTGTGCAATAGCCTCAGAAATCAAAAACCCATAAAAAGGAGTCGTATCTCCGAGCAACGTTAAGGCGTCAATATACTATTATATTTAAAAAAATGGTTTTTTGTGCTTTTGAACTTCGAACTATTAAAAAAAGCTAAATTTAACGCTTAACATTTTCTGATATCGATCTTCGTTGAGTGGAAATGATACCCACAACTATAGCCTTAGTAGAATTCGAAGGTATCTTAAAGAAGTCCTTGCGAATATTGCAGAAAACTGACATTTCCCATCTTCTACTCCTAAAATAAGCCCTACCTGTACAAGCAAAGGTACAAAAACGGACAGAGAAGAATATTAGTGATGCCATGCAGAACGTCTATTATGAATGTGGACACAGGAGTCGGTTGGACTCGAAATAGATAAAGAAAATAGTCAAAATACCATCCACGGAAAATTTGACTCCAGCGTAAACTAAGATTTTCTTTTCCGAGATTTTTCAATGGTAAGCTAAGATCTGGTACAGGCATGTAGCTCTTTGGGATAGGAATGTAGGCGGCTAGCCCGGTTGAAAACATTAAGTGGTGGAATACGAGGAATAGCCAAAATAACGCGGGTAAGATCTGAAATGAGAATCTATACCAATAGGCTCTTAGGGATCCAAGAATCTTCAAGGGTCCCAGCATACGTTAAATACAATCTTAGGACACTTGATCTTACATTTGATTGTAAGCCGATTAAGAGCCAACAAGAAATCAAAAAATCGTTCAGTTCTGATAAAACCTTGACATAACCGCATCCCATTTGTTCCCAGCATAAGAGGGTCTAAGTTGGTTAGATGGAAAAAGCTGAAAAAGAAGACCCCAAAAGCGAAGACCAGCTGAACCAATCTCATGTTGATCATGATACGGTAGCATTCCAAGTCTCGGTAAGCCTTGTTGGACGTAAACAACTGGAAATCAGAATTTTCACAGCTCTAATATTGCTTACGTAAAGATTTCTTAAGTTGGCAGGAGCGGTTGTGAATGGAAAAGCCGTGTAAATTATCCCGGCGACGACTGGAAACGTTTCGGACACAACCACACGAACTTGGATGAAGTAATTCTGCTGTATATTGCCTGTTTCTGCCACTTGTCAAAACGACGAAAACAAGATAATACCTGCAAAAAGGAAACTGCTGCAATAAAGCCAAGACCTTATTGTTTTCCTACGGGTTTCGGTCGATTTGAACCCCGGACGATTTGAACCAACGGTCGTTTTGAACCCGGTCGGTTTGAACCCCTTCGGTCAGACTGCACTTTAACAAATCTCTACGGGACCACGCATTGCTTTTGGGCGCACGGGTACTTTGGGCACAATGGTCAGATATCCACTCCGGCTTCCGTCGGGCAGTGTCCAAAAACTGCTGCCGCTTGAGGTCGTGCCTAGCCTAGTCTCTGAAGCTCTCTGGAAGCTTCGCACTTCAAGCAGGCTTCGTCCTGCAACCAAACATATTTGAAATAGCGGGGATAATACTGCACGGGTACCGTAACTGGCTTGGGCTCTTGTCTAGTTTCTGAAGCATAGACGGTGTGAACTGCAGGCTTCTGCCAACAAACGCCAACCTGCCAACAAACGGCTTTCAGTCATCGGGGTGAGTATTAGAGGGTGACACTTGCTGCAAGGCTTAGGCTTAGGGGCTACCGCAGACGAAAGCCTATTTTCCCCGCGCCGTAGGCGCCTACATACGGGGATAGCACTGTACGGGCCATGCTTGACCACGACGTAAACGTTTAGGAGAGGTCTTTGTCGAACTGTAGACCTTCGAAGAACTCATTTTTGACTTAAAGACTCTTGAGGGAGTCTATGATATTCGGAGAGAACAATGGACGGGAGGGACACGCTCGTGGCGGGACCACGACAAAAGCAATGCTAACTTTCTGGGGTTCGAATCGACCGGAGGTTCAAATCGGAAAAGGGTTCAAATCGACCTGATGTCTTTTCCTACAAATGTTGTGATTCTCCGTATAGCCAACTGCTTAAAAACTACGGAAGTTTTGAAGCCTGCATGCACAAATCTGAAAAACTTTACTTCTAATACTGCCTTAGCATGACCTCATGTCATTCATTCCAAAAAGAAGACTCCAAAAGCCAAGATTAGCTGAACCAATCCCATGTTACGGTCTCATGATACGGTAGCATTCCAACTCTCGGCAAGCCTTGGTGGACATAAACAATTACTGCGATTTTTAGAGTTTTAGGTTAATTTACAGAGTAAATTTTATTAACTTAATTAGCCTGTCTTACAAAGTCCAAGCCTGAAACTTCCACAACACTTAGTCTGTTAGTTGAAACAAGCTTGCCTTTTATGCTTATTTATAATATGTTAACAATAAACTCTTCAAATATCGCTATTGTCGCACTGATATGAAGCCAGCAAAAGCTGCTAAACCTTGAAGACTGTCGTCAAAATCAGCTCCAGAAACTCTAAAGAAATTGCTCTTAAAATACTCAACGTTCGACTCACCGTTGTAATTGATGCCTTTCTTAGGGTGCTCGTCGATTTTCTCGAACATCGCTGAAACTAGGTTCTCTGGTAGTTTCCGTTTTAGCCTGGCCTGACCTTCTTCCAGCTTTGGCCTGAGCAATCAACTATCTAGATCGCCAAATGTTCCTAATGTTACCTTGTAATGAATCCGTTATAATTGACGTCATAGTCAAAGAACCGTTCCCGAATCGCTAGTTTAAGGGGATCCATCTCCATCTTCAGGTACTCTGAGTCATCTGGGTTAAAATTTGGACAGCAACCTGAGCAAACCTGCGAAGGAGACTTTCTCATCTTCATCCAAATCATGAGCAACTCGATGCTTTAAAAGCTCAGATTGAGGCATATGATACCCGATCATTAGTAGAGCTCGTTCCAGGTCTCGCTCATCGGCGTAGCCGTCCCCATCAGCGTCGTAGATCTTGAATAGACGCTGTTTAGTTTGTAGATGAATTGCTTCATAGCGCTTCTAAACGGTGGAAATAAGCAATCAAAGTTGGACTTGGGCTTACCTTCTCTGGCTTAACCTCCATCCTAGAGGTCTTGTCTGGCCGAGCTGCGCAGCAACCCATAGTGAGGAAATAAGAGAGTTAAGACGAAACGTTTAGAAAACAGTCATAAGGTTGGTCTTTGTGATTGGTCCATTAAGAAGAACGGGTTTTTGTCTGAGGAAACATTAGTTCAGGAGGTGTACAGAGTGTTTTCTAAGTTTCTGGGCAAGCATAAAGTCAATGGTATTATAAGTGATGCAGGCTTGCTTTGTCAGAGATCAAAACAAGCCACAAACTACTTTAATTTAACCTTCTGGAGAAGTGGCCTAGTTCAAGTCCCCTTATTCGACCAAAGTTTTGACGTTCCGCTAGGTTACTATCTGCCTGATTAAGTGACCGTTTCCTAGTCTTGGCCTATGTTTGAGTCTCGCTTACCGTTTCCTAGGTCGACCATGGACTTGACCACTGTTTACTAAGTTCAGCACAGCTACCTTGTGGTGTGGTCTACTTACAAAGGCACAGGTTTTGATAGAGTCACAGAACGTTTGTAACATGTTTGTGATAGACCTCAGAACACTAAAAATGGTCTTTTGATAAGCTAAAGGGCGCTTATACCCAAATAGCCCATTCCTAGTTTGGAACACTTTGAAATGCAGCCTCAGGGTACATAGTAAGACCCTCTCATAAGCACGAGCGTGCCTCCCAAAGTCCATCTGCATTAGACCAAGATCTTTTATTCCGTGTCCACTATCAAACAATCAAAGATAGAAACTGTAAACAATCACTTCTGATCCATTAGTCGACAAAATTCTGAAATACTACATATTTGACCTTTCCACTCTTTACTAGCCTACCCTTAAAATCAATCCTTTCGTCTTTGTTCGAGTCAATGTGGTCAAAGATCATCTTGGTGTCATAATCCGTTAAGTGCTGACCCATCATAGCAAAGCCTTGTTGTAGCTCACTTCTGAAAACGCACTCACTCTCAATTGCTTTAAAATGAGTAGCCTACTGGGTAATGTATCCATCGCCATCGGCATCAAACTGTGAAAACATATCTCGAAGGGTCATCGTTCCTGGGTTCGATCTGGCTATTGTCAGGAATTCTAAAAACGTAAGCACAACACTGAAAAGCAGGAAAATGTTGATTACCATTAAAATCGATATTTCCATCATGATTGGCATCAGCAGCATCAAACATCTGATCTAGTTCCTCATCTGTTGGAGGAGCACCGCCAGCAAGTTTGGTCATCACGTCGCGAAGCTCGTTCTTCTGAATGAAGCCGTCCCCGTTGGTGTCGAATTCGCGGAATAGCTGTCGCATGTTTTCCATGTCGACCTTAACGTGGTGAATACAGACAGAAGTCTAAGGGTTTGAAAATTCGGAGGGTGACCTGGGATTGAGAATCCGGGGTTGGTCCAAACCTGAAGATTCCGGTTCGGACAAGTAGGGACGGGGGTCCGACCCGGGGGATTGCAATCTGGGCGAACCGAGTTTAGTCCCCAACGGGTGATCCAAATTTGGACAAGCCTGGATTGGTCACAATGGGAAGTCCTAATCTGGACATGTCGGGATTGGTCTAATTCAAGAGATTTCAATCTGGACGAACCGAGATTGGCTCAAACTGGAAGACCCAAATCATGGCAAATTGGAATTGAACGGAACGGCTGGATTTCAGCGTGGATGAACTTGTATTAGTCCAAACCAGGTAATCCTGATCTGGGCAACCTAGGTTGTCCCAAACTGGGTGATTCTATCCGGGACCAACCGCGTTTTCGGTCCAAGGCTTGGACCAATCGCGGTTCGTCCAAGCAACCTGGATTGACCTCAACCAAGTCAGGAACCGGGTTTGGTCCCGACTGGAAGATTCCAATCTGGACGAAGCTGGATTGGTCCAAACCAGATGATCCCAAAGTGGGCAACTTGGGTTATATCCAACCAGCTTACAGTACGTCACATTCAGATCTGTCCGTTCCTTCTCTGTCCGAATCAGGACTTGCCCGAACCTGGACATCTCACTTTTACAGAAGATTGACTCCCTAAACTTTCAAGATTTCAAACCAAACTCACTTTCTTAGTACTCGGCATCCTTTTTATCACCACAGTGCCAGTCCTGCCTTTCTTAGGTTTCCTAATACAGGCGCCCATGTTGAGTAAAACAAGCAGCAGCAAACAGAATGATACACTTCCAACAAGACTACTTTGAGAGTCGCGCGCACTCGCGTGTTCCACCACTGCCGTCGTGATTCGGCGCCGCTGTTTTTGTCTTCCAATCAAGAAAACTTGTTTCCACTCTATCGATCATATAAATTAAATGTTTTACACACGCGCTAGTTTTTGAATTGAAACGTTGCTTGCCTTACACCACCGCCATCAGTGGTGCTTTGAGTCCTGTTTACTTCGTGGGATGCGCCGCCACCGCCGCCAGCGGCGGTGGGCGACCGCTGCTCTCACCCACTTTGCTCGCCACAGATGGAATCAGGTTTTATGGAAGCAAGAATGTGGTCGTGACTTGACAACACCCGTCATGGTGGGTTAGAGGCGAAGGTTTTGAGGGATGGGGAAGGGTCAGGTTGAAGAGGACATAGCCAAATACGTCTCAGTAATGTGTCTGCTGAAGACTATCAAAAGATTTGAAACAGTACATCTTCATCACCGAAATCGCCCCTTTCTGGATCCTGGTTTAACCTCTCTCTCTTGGGGTAATTTAAACGCCTGTTTTTAGCCTTTTTCAGTATTTATTCCAGCTCAAAAATACACTCAAAATCACTTTATTTAATAAGCATATCCATACTCGGGTACCGTGGAACGATGCTCTCCTTCTTTGACATGACTTGATAGAACTCTGAAAGCCCAAATCCCTCATTCCTCAAACACTGTCCAAGCCATCATACCTGGAAAGTCAATTTTGCCGTCATGGTTAGTGTCAATAAGATCAAACATGATATCAGCGTCCTCGTTGCTCAGTACTGCGCTGGTGCTAAAGGCCATCCGCATTTCTTGCCTAAACCAGTCTTCATTTTAAGGCTCAAATTTAAACGCCTTACTTAGAGAGAAGCCCATCCCCATCCACATCAAATTCAGAGAACAGTTCTTTGAGGGCCTGTTTTTCAGGGTTCGATCTTGCCACGACCAGGAACTCTGAAAAGTCATTTTAAGGGAACCTAAAGGTGCCTTTCAAGCTACCACTGAAATCAATACTGCCATCCTTATTCGAATCCGCAAACTCGAAAATCTCGTCCAGCTCAGTATCAGTCGGTGTGTGGCCCATGTCGGTCATGATCAGCTTTAGCTCAGGTTTTTGGATAAATCCGTCCTTATTCTTGTCGTACTCTTTGAAGATCCGCTTCAATACGGCCATTTCATCCTAAAGTCAACTTCTAAATAGCCTGAAGTGGTCAAAGATACCTTAGTCATACTCGGAGATCCAGCGACCTTCTGCCTTGGCTGCCTAATACAGTTGCCCATAATTAAACGAGAATACAGACCAGAATTCCAGGCTATACACCACTTTCAAGCGCCAAGACGATCGGTGCTCATTTCAGAATTGGTCTTTTTGACCCAGCTGTTTTCGTCTCCCACTCTTAATCGAGAGAACCCGTTTTCTTTCCGCTCCTGCCAGCCAAACGACTAAGACAAAAACGCGATAATGATGTAAAATATGATTGGACGCGGGAGGTTCTAAGATGGAAACTTCCAATTGTCGTGTCGATTTTTGGAGATCTTTGCGGACTAATACAGACTTGAAAAAAGCCCAAAAAAGAAGTGGTCGTTGTTTCGCGCGGAGAACAGCTAAACGGTCACTTAACATTGCTTCTCATACCTCAGTGCGTTGCTATAAATCAGGTGGTGATTTATTAACTGAGGTGCGCTGTCCTGACAGATCTTACCTCGGCCATCAATCTGGCCACCGAGTGAAAATGTCGAAACGAGTGTTTTGAGGGGAAGAGGTCGTAAAATGCGGCGATGGCTTAGAGGACCCGAGCTAAGGGATTACTAAGTCACCCATCTGGGATAGGTTTGGTGTTATGATCTGTCGAAGCGCCTAGAAGGAAAACCAGAACCGAACGTGAGCGACAAAGTTGACGATCCATGATCTGGGACCCCTGTTTTGGAGTTTGACCCTATCAATCCGCCGTATATTGAACCCTCTCACTCCCTCCTCTGGAGTTCGGAGACCTGTTGGTCACTAAGAAAGCGGTGGTGGTCACCAAGATTGATCAAAAACAAGATCTGCCCATCTCATTCCAATAATATGTGTGGGAATCTGTGTCCCTCCCGCTGCTGTCGGCAGCGCGTCATCAGCTTGGAACAACACATATGTGTTCTTAGCTAGCCGCAGCGAACAGATCCCAAACTCCGGCTGCTGATCGCTTTACTGCCCCCTCTTCCGCTGACCGCTGCGGCAGCGTGTTGTACGTCTGTTCGGATAAGGTCAGATCATCCCTGGCGCTGATCGCAACAAGGATGTCGTCGAGCGAAAGATGAATAGTGAGGAGGGTCTTGGTGCAGGCGATGGGCAGCAGAAGCTTGTTGTCGAACTTGCCCGGCCGCCAGTTGTCCGCTTGCCCGCCGGGGCGCCCGCAACCCTCACAGAGTTTCGTTGTCGGTTTATGCGCAGCGCGAACCGACGGCGACCTATGCGGCGTGCAGGCCACAGGGGCGCATAGGATCTGAGAAGCTGGAGCTCGTGATGATATCCGGCGCGAACAACAACTGCTCTTTTTGCGATCCACCGGCAGCGGCGGCGGTTGTTTGTGGGTATATGCGGAACTGATGATCGCCGCTTTCTCTTTTGCCCAAAGCCACGTTAAGTGGTGAGGAGTGGATAGAGAGGATGTGGAGGTGAAGAGGATCATTTGCTTTTTTGCTATTAATCAATGTCCACTCCTGAGCTCGTTGTACTGTGGCGCGGCCTCTGGGATGAGTGTGCCGAACGCGTTACGGGCTAATATTCAGCGCTGTTTGCCTAGTGCGGCACACTTTGTATAGGTGAAATATTGGTGTTCGCGGGTTTTTGTGCTAGGTGGGAATGGGGTTTTGGGGTTTTCGAAACCCTAAGAGGGTCTTTTGAGTCATTGGGGGATAGTTTTAAGCGTTTCAGAGTTGGGATTTCGGCTTAAAACGGCTTCCATCCCTTGTCAAAGTTAAGAACGCGGGTTCTCACGTTGTAATCCTGTAATTTGCAAAGGATAAATCAAAGCAAACCGATCGTTAAATAGGGCTAACACTTTCTTAAAACCGGCGGGCGAATCGCTATTCGAACCTTCTCAAACCTTAAGATTTCGTTCCTGTCGTCACCCTAATTCCCAAAGCAAAACGTCAATCTCGTGAGAATTGTTGCACCCGTTTGCTGCAAGGCCCCGACATTTGGGTAAACAACGTCTTTTCCCGTTTTAATTGTTGACGTTGACCCATCTCCATTTACACATTCTGGAATTCTAGCCGGTTTTGTTACATTTTGAGTCCCCCGCTCGCCACTCAACAACCAGATGTACCACCAACGTTTACAACTTAATCTTCCCATCCGATCCCAAATTCGTAAAACCGTTTGCCCTCATCGAAACTGGTTAGTCGCCCTGCTCCCTCTTCTTGAAATATGACGCCGATTCTCCAGTAGCGCGCATTTTCGCTTTAGAGAAAAACTGCCTTCCCTCACGAAACGCACACCTGCTGAACAGATGATCCGGTATCGAGTTCTGTTCACACTTTAAACATTGTGTAATATGCGTCATTTTTGAGCGTTTTTGCCCGGAAAACTATTAGCCGTGATGTGTTCCACGAGTGGAATAGTTTGATTTAGTAGTGACTGTTATGAAATTTGGAAGAGTCGGAGTCATATCATGAGTGTTTGAGGAAAACTGGAATCTGAGTTGATGCGATTAGGGGAGTAGTTAAACGGGCACTGGAACTTCACGTCATTGGTCAAATAGGATATAAATGGTTTTGCTTTAGAGTCTCAAGACAGAATTATAGGCTTGCTAAAGCTCATGTATGTTTTTCACGGATCCGATCGTCGATAATCCTTGAAGTGTTAAGTCCTTTGTCTTGGAACTTGGGGGCCATTTGACTGGTTTTAAGCATTTTTGTGCTTTGAGGCTGTGACTCCCAAAACCCATTTAGGTAAAAACCAGGTAAATTGAAATTTAACTGTCATTAGACTTTGTAGCTAAAGTGGATAAGCCTGTTTTCGAAGTTCTAATGTACTCAGCCTTGAGTTTTTAAAGTGTTAAAGTTCTTCAACAGTGTACTAAACTGTGAACAACTGTCCCAACACCTTGATGACATTTATAATGTCAAGCTGCAATCTGGGCATTTTTGTTAGTAAACGAGTTGAAAACATTCAACTTGTTGTTATAACTGATCTAAAATTAACTCAAGCGTTGGTCAAGGGTCAGTTTTCACCATACCGCGATCATGAAAGTATAAGCCTTTAAGCTGGGATTAGACGAACTTTACCCTTGCCCCGTTTTTGTCCATTTTAAGTGTTTGAGGTCTAGCGCTCTAAAAGCCTACATTGCAAAAAACTAAGAATTGAAAGCTGCTTGTGGAAACCCCATCTGCAGCTTTTGGCTCTTTGAGCATTCATTCTCCAGCTCGTGGACAATTGTTCCAGGACAAAAATGGATCAGTCAAACTGATTTGTTGTCACCCAGAACATAGTGTAAAAACTTTTGTTTTTGCCAAAAACCGAAAGAATGAAAAGCAAAAACAACAGCTGTATAGTATGAAGGTAGTGGTCAACAGGTGTGAGTCATGATCGGGACTGGGTTTGGCAAACTTGCAGAAACGTTAGGTTGAGTCAAATCCTCATCATGGTCAAATGGCTCTTTAAACTTATTTGGAGTACGGTAGACCACGTTTTTAGTTTCAATGTTTACCTGTTTGGCTCAGCTCAAATCTTTCTCAAGTCCTAGCTGACGTCCCTTAGTGAGTCCTAGTCCCTCACTTCCCTAACAATACACTTCGGAAGTCTCAGCTGTAAATCTTTATGCTTTTGTTTTTTGGCTGTCTCTAACTGCGACCAACGCGCCCATCATGCGCTAATCTAACGTCCACCTCTCGCTCTGCCACGCCAATCCCATCTTCCCCTCATTTCCTCTCACCCCCCGTCGCTCCCATTTCTTCTGCCCTTCTGCGTTACGAACCAGCCTTGGGGCAATTGTTTTCGCACCGCCATTATGCAACTGTTTTCTTGGTTGTCGTCTTCTTCCAGAGCAATGAAAGAATGCGATGGCAGAGGGCTACATGCCCACACGGGCATGGACAACCAGCGACGCAACGCCAATGATCCGCTGCCGTTCGTGTTGTTGTCCGAAGAGGAGAATAAATCAACGTATTTTTGGCTGCCACTTTTGATGGTTGCTTGCTGCTCTCGTTCAGCTCTATGAGGTCGTTGTCATTCGTGGACTGGCGGTGGGAGGATGTATTTGTTGTTGGCATCTGGGTCCTTCGGTTCTTGGGGCTGTCGCAGGTCAAATTCTGCCTAATCCTTAGAGTTTGAAACTTCAAGCGTTAAGGACCCAAACCTCATCGACCTGGTGAAGCTTTAAGGACCCAAATCTTATCGAACTCTTGAATCTGACCTTAAGCGCTGCAGCCCAGAATGTGTACAAAACAGTCCTATTATTGACCATCTACGATTCCTTAGACCTTTGCGAGATTAGTCACTATATCGAAACGCTGAATCAAGCTCCCCGTAAAGCCGAAAACCACTGTCCCCCAAGCGTGTTTCCGCCTCCTTCCGTTTACTGTTTAATGGCTAATTCCGAGAAAATCAAAACGAGACGAAATCGCGTTTTTCAATGTCTCACTTTTGACAATTTGTCATTTGCGTCCAGATGCTCGCGCGCGGCTAACACAGTTTGGTGGCAGCTTCCTCCTTCCTGCCTGCATCGTGCGTTGGTGTAATGGAGGAGGACTCAATTTTATGCATGTCCGCAGTCATTAAATCCGCGTCGCGTTTTTGAGACTCTTTCGGTTTCGACTCCAGCCGTTCTGAAGTTGTTCTTGGTGTTTCAGGTCTTAGCGACATGTCCAGGATACTCCTCCTTGCGCTTGTGGGACTATGCTTGGGTTACGGTATGTGAAGCCTGCACCAATCTTAGTCTTATGTCTTGTTTAGCTCTTGGAAACCCTTGCCGTTCTGCGGACGCCTCAAAAAGCTGTGGTCAGTGTATTAAGGCTCACCCTGACTGTGCTTGGTGTACGGATCCGGTAAAAGTAGTCCTCGAAAACTGGTCTTAATGATCTAGTTTAGAACATGAAAGGAGCCTTCCGCTGCGACAAGAAAGCCGAGTTCAACTTCAACACGTGCCCGGCAGAGTCTGTCTACCAACCCAAAGCCGAAACCCTCGTGGCCGAGCAGAACGTAAGCGAGTCTTAAAAGCGGCCATAAAACTAACATAAAGTTTCTTTAGAACTTCCACATCGATCAGCCGCATCCTCAGGACAACGCACCCGTGCAGATGCACCCCCAACAAGTGATTATCCGGATGAAGCCTGGAGATGTGGTCGAAGTGCCGTTCCGCTATAAGCACAAGTCGCTCACTTCTGTGAAGGAGTTCGCGATCCAGACGAGCGAGTTTAAGTCGCTTGGAATCGATGTTCAGTTCTCGGTTCTGTGCAATGGGTAAGGATCTTCGAATATTTGGAACCCTGTAACTTGTGACTTTAGCCAAAAGATCGAAGGCCGCAACTGTCACGTCGTTCGCGAAGGAGAAATCACCGAATTCTATGCCAAGGTTATCCTGAACGAGTGCCGCCAAGGAGGCGACATTCCCGTCTCCATTGGAATCTTCGGATACAACAAGATCTCCGCTCTCTTCGTGACTCCTTTATGTGGATGTGAGTGCGAGAAGCAGCATCTTCACGTGAGTTTGAACCTGAGGACTTCGGCATAAAAGTCCAGTTTTAGCAGCCCCAGTCCCCATCGTGCTACAGCCGCGGAGACATGATCTGTGGTCAGTGTGCCTGCAAGCCTGGAATGGGTGGAACCAACTGTGAATGTGACCTGAACCAGTATGGCGTCTCCACTGCCATGGAATTGGAGAACCAGTGCCGATCGTGAGTTTTACAGATTTAGGATCCTGGCTCAACGTGGGTGTTCAGATCCCCCGACGACGTCGTCTGCAGCGGGCGAGGAAAGTGCGCCTGTGGAACTTGCAACTGCTTCAACAACACGATCTCAGGAAAGTTCTGCGAGTGCGACAGTTCCAGCTGCCCGGTCGCCAACGGACGTGAATGCGCCGGTCAAGGCGAGTGTGTTTGTGGAAAGTGCCTCTGTGAGGAGGGATTTGCAGGACCTGACTGCTCTTGTACCGATGATCAGAGCCAGTGTATGGAGAATGGAGTAAGTTCTCCTGTCTTCCCTATCCCAGCTTACAGTACCCTTATACCAGATGATCTGCGGCAACAACGGCGTCTGCGAATGCGGGAAATGCGTGTGCAACGAAGGCTTCACTGGGCTGACCTGCGGCGTTGAAGAACACGCTCATGATATGGCCGCCGAGGACCACGACGAAGACCGTTCCTCATCGTCCTCCGAGGAAGCCGAAGCCGCGGATGAGCAAGCAGCGCACGAGGACATGACTAACGAGCACGAGCATGACGACGACAACGAGCACGACGGTCATGGAGTCGGCGCTCTTCCGCCCGTCACGGAAGAGGGAACTATGGTCACTGACGAGGACCCCTCAGAAGGAAAAGCCGAAGCCGCGAGTGGCGCCTCATCTATGGTTATCTCTAGTATCCTTGTCTTGGCCGCTGTGTTTCTGAGATAAGAGTTCCAGAGATGTTTCTAAAAGCCAGTCTTACTAAGATTTTCGAGTCCCTGAGTCTTTGTCTTCTCATGTAAAGAATTTGAGTCTGCATTTTGGAGTGGAAATTCAAAATATTTATTGTGTCACTGCCACCTGATTGCCTTGGAAACCAGTTAGTTTCTCGTGTTTTAAGCTTCGCTTCTTTGAGTGTGTTTTGTGTGTCTTAATTGGAATAAAACTTTGGTTAGAAGACCTTAAGACCCACGAAAATTCGGATTCAAAACTATCTCTGAATAACATTTATTAATTATTAGCCAAAATCTACATTATTAACAACAAAATCCTTATTAGCATCTCGACTCTTATGTACAAAGCACCCGCCCACTCAATGACCCTTACATAGTCCTAACATCTGCAACATGTTCTCAATCGTCCCTCCTTCCATGTTAGGAATCGTCAGAGATTTCCTCTTTTTAGCTTCCTTAGGAACGTCCGGCATTGGACCACTTTGTATGAATGCGTGCCCAGAGATGCTGGGTCCGTTCATGTCGATTGTTAAGGAGTCGTCTTCCTCGTTGGTGTCAATTTTGAAGGCGGGAGCTTCGGTGGTGGCTTTGGGTTTCTTGGTCGTGGCTTGGGGGAAGGCGATCTGGGCCATGGATAAGCCGTCCTGGAAACGGAGAACTCTGTTGTTTAGATGAGGGACCTTTGGGACGTCAAAGTCAGATTAAGGCAGTAAATTTAAGGATCAGAAGACTGGGGCTGTCAAGGGAGTCACCGTGGCCGAGCTTAGGAGACGGTGGGCGATCTCATGGGCCGAGCTGGGAAGCGGTTTCGCAGCCCGTGGCAGGCTCAAAACTAATGGATCTTAGCACCCTTTGGACCATCGTTTCCCAGGCCGGCCTCGGGCTACCCCTCATGCCCGACAACCGTTTCTCAAGCCGGGCCACCGTGTCCTAGATCGGTCTCTGGGTCGGCCACGGCCACGTATTAGTGTGCTTCGAGTCAAAGCATTAAGTTAAAGCTTACTTGAATATTCTGCAAGAAGTCCGAAATTCCGTTCAGGAACCCTCCAGGTCCCGTATGCTTCTCCTTATCAAAGTTGTCGTCGTACATATCGTAATAGTCCAAAGCACTAGTATGTTTTTCGTGGTGCTTTTTACTATTTGTTGACTGCACCGTCGACGATGACGACCTTGGTGAAGTGGACTTTGGCTCTATTGTTGTGGTCGACGGTGTTGTCGCTTCTGTCGTCGCTATTGTTGTTGTTGACGACAGTGGTGCAGCCGAAGGCACGTCGGTCGTTAATAAGAATTTCCGGCGTGCTGCCACATCCTTCTAAACTTTAAGATTAGCTCTCATAGATCACACCCGGGAATGAATACCAATTGATCTAAGCGGCTCTTGTAAACAGTCGTGGGTTCGCTGTCGAGGGATGAGGAATAAGGGACAAACGGGGGTACAGCCACGAGTTTTGGCTTCACGTAAGACGCTGGGAAGACCTGGACACGGTTGTTCTCTTCGAAGATTCTGTGACGGCGGCGTTCTTCTTGACGTTCTTGCTCCAAGAACATAGGATTGTAGTCTTCGATGACCGGAGGGAAGCGGCCTCTCGACCATTGCCAAGGGACTTGGCGACGAGCTCGGATTTCCGACTCTTTTTCGGGCTTTTTGACTTCGATGTCTACGGGACAGAGTTGCAGCCACCAGCGGCGGTCTCTGGAATAGTCACCAGCTTCGAATGGAACAGTAGGATTAGGTGTTACCCATTCTCAGCCATAGCTTGCCATCGGCGGATGATCTGAGCTGACGAGCTGAAGCTGCTGGATCTGCGATAGTCATTGATGAACTTCGTGTCGATGCAGTCGGAGGTTCGAATTTTGATTGAGTCGCTATGGCAGCATAGGAGCTGCCATGAGTTGACTCCGGGGGCGACGTTTTCGATCATTTCGATGCCGACGGTGTACTGAAAGTGATTGGAGTTATAGCTTGAATACCAACTACGCTAGATTAACAGTTAAGGTCAAAATAGGGCTTCTGGGTCAATAGGATAGGCAGATAGCCACGATTTGAGAGTCTAAAGGGAACTGTCATACTCTAGCTTAAGTCCAAAGACGAATGATAAGCACTAACCTGGTCGCTTCCACAGCTTAGATACATATCTCCGTTCTCTGTCGAAGCCGTCTCCGTCGTCGTGCATTCCTCATCGAAAATCTAAACTTTGATTTATCAGCTCTTCCAAACTAACTCCCTTAATTCATAACAACTCTATCATTCCTTCTGCAAGCCTGACCATGACCTAGTTCCCCGGCCTATGAGTCAGCTGCGCTAGGCGAACCCAAGCCTCAATAACATCCCAGACTTCCAAAACATGGTCTTAAAAGCTTAAAAACTAAGAACTCACCAACATAGAAGCCGAGAACCTCGAGCAGGCAAACTTGTAAAACCGCTCGCTTCCATCAAAAGCCGACCCGAACCTCGACAAATAGTATCCGTTCGGACACTGAAACGTGGTCATCCCATGGCCAGCCACATATTCGACCAATGTGAGCGCCAGAGCCAGGAATAATCTGCACCACATTGATCGATTGCGCCTTTGAATTTGTAAGGTGAAATCTACGCCAAAAACGGATTAACTGACACGGGCGGCGGTGGCCGTGATTGCCTGACGCGACGATTCTGGGTCAGTTGATGATGATGATCGTGTGTATGCGCGCGGGAGCGCGCGCGAGATAAATTGCGCCCGTTTTATGAAACACCCCGGCGAGGTTCTGTGAACCAACCAGCCGGACGACGTTCCTTGGTCGCAGAACAAAGAGGTGAGTGGCCGCCGTCGCGCCGATTGCGCAGGGGAAACCGAAGTGGGATGAAGAAGGCGATGAAGAAGATGTACTTGAACTAGCGTGTTACATGCGACGTACTATTAAAAGAGACCACGCGGGGTTCAATTGGGGAAGGGAATGTCCGCCAGACGGAGGGCTATTTGTTGCCACTTAGGTTGGAGAGTGGCGATTATTTACTCTGCGGGGTACTTGGAGTATGATACGTGGGAGCAAGGGTGATCTGTTTGTTTACAGCGATGGACGGATTGAGGGGCGTTTAGGTTGGGATAAGCATTTGTCGTGCTTTGGAGGCGATTTGAACCAAGTGGACAGATATAAATATCAGGAAGAACTCACGTCCGACGGAGGCAGTTTGAGGCTGAGCGGTGAATTTAGGATTTGGGCAATCTAAGGACTCTGACAATCCAAAGCATGAATTCCAAGGCGCCTGAAAATTCAAGATTCGGACAACCGAAGCTCCTAGCTATCCGTGGTCCGAAGAACCCAAGGTACGGAGAATGTAACCAAGATTTTTAGCAATTTTTGACAATCCAAAACCGGGCAATCAAAGGCTCAAGCTATCAGTGGTCCCGAGAATCCAAGCTTCCAAGAATTTAAAATCTTCCACAATCCAAGGCACGGTCAACATGGAAATCCACTCCTGACATCTGACGGCCCGGACAATATCAGGCTTCACAATCTAAGGTCTTTAACAGTAACAAGTCTCAAACAATCCCAGGCTCGGACAATCTAAGACTCCTAACAATTCAAGGTAAGGACGATCCGAGGCCCTGGAAAATCCAAGGTCTCTGACAGCCCCAGATTTACGGCATCCAAGATGCCTAAAGATGCATCAGGCTCGCACAATGCAAGGCTTTTAGCAACTTCAAGACCCGGCGTAGTACTTCAATCGATTATCAGGGTCTTGAATTGCCCGGAACGGCGGTCTGCGCCTTGAAATGTATAGTTTTAGGCATCGGATAGTTGGTTAACCGCGGGCTCTTCCGGAGATCCCGTTTTTAGGTTTTTTTCTGACTTTGGTATCCAAAAGGTTCAAGCTCAAGTTTTAGGCACTGCACACTTAGACCAGAAACTGACCCAGCATATGCTCATCAAGCCTCCACCTTTACTTCACAACACCTTTCGATGTTAGATTAGTGTGTTCTGCTCCCTGAAACACATCGTTACTACATACAGTTCACCAAGATCTATTTCTGCAAATATCACTGATCACCTCCCAGTTTTTGCGTTTGCAATCACAAAAGAGCGTCTTCTTTTGCACATCGGCTTCGTGATTTGTGATTACTGGATCGCTTGATAAGCACTGTCACGCTGCTCTGCTAAGTAAGCGAACAAAACACAGTACTGGCTGGTATTAGTAAGAGTTGGCTGTGGATTAGAACCCCTTCTTCTTCCCAAACTAGAGTCTTTTAGATCCCGTTTTTGGGTATTTCCGGTAATTATAGAATCCACCTTTAAAAGTGCTTATCGCACAGTCTGTCAGTTTAAAACACATTCCCTAAATGACGCAAAGGGTTCACATGGACCCTAGGAACACTTCTCTAACCCGAGCAAGTGTGTAAGCGTCTTACTAAAATCAAATGATCGATCACGAGTCTCGCTTGTAGGGACTTGGCGAGTGGAGTTTGTGATTGCGCTACGCTGGGTCGCGCGTGTAGTAAGTAGTAAAGCTTAGCGTTTACAGCTTTTTGCAAGTTTTTATGTTGTGGTTATTGGTCACGGGGTGCAAAAAGTTTGTGATGCTCCGGGTTTGGGCATGTCAGCTGAGATGATGATCGATGATCAGAAGCGTAAAAATGGCTTTTTAGGCTTATGGATCCTCATTTATCCTTATGGATAAATCATTAAGACTAGGCACCGAACCCTGAAAAGCCAAATGACTAAAATCATATTTTCCCCTAGTCGTCTGACGCAATCAAATCAGAATCAAATGATCAACTAAAGCGACACGTCTCTAAAGATCGCGCGATCCCACGCGTACCTCTATCAAATAATTCTAATCACTCACACGTGACCTGCATTTAATCACACAAACCCTGTGAACCCCTCATTCCCCTCTAGTTGTGCTGATTTGTGCTCGTGCTGCAATTTTGCGAAGATCACAGAGAGGGGTGGCTAATAAACTGTGTTTTGGTGAACAGCGGGGAGGGAATCGGCGAATTTGTGATAAGGGATGATGCATAAGATGATCGCTTATATAAGCGTGGTGGTGAGGATGAGTGGTCATACCTGAGAAGATGCTTGGAATTCTGTTTGGCCTGACGGCTATGGCTGTGTCCGCTTTGTTGGGACAGAGTCCTGCTCACCTGAAGATTGGGGAGTCTGGAGTCAAGGGTCCACTCACTCAGGACTTCAATCACTGGCTCCATGAGTAGGTTTGACCCTAACGATCAGTTCTAGATGAGTGTTTTAGGAATGGCTATGGTAGATACAACTTCCCAAGGCTGGAGTTCGGAGATGTTGGGAGCTTTGGGGGCAAGAAGGACAGATTTGACCAGGTAGGTTTTAGGTCAGGTTCTAAGCTTAAAAGTGTCTCAGATTGGTCACTACCCCGTGATCTTCATCCACGGCAACTCAGACGGAGCCCTGGACAACGGCACTCCTTACGGCACAGGCTGGACCAAATCCATTGAATATTTCCTGATGCAGGGTTACACCTCCGCTGAGCTCTACGCCACGACCTGGGGAGATAGAAACGCCGCTAACGCGCCCAACCGAACCCACAACTGCCGAGATCTGCTTTACCTTAGGGCTTTTATTCAGGCTGTTTTGGAATACACTGAGGCTGAGAGGATCCACGTCATTACCCATTCCATGGGTGTCACTATGGCCAGACCTATCATAAAGGGTCTTAGGGCCAGGGATGTCAATGGTAAGTCAATCTCATACCTCTAGGGTCTAGTTAGGCTGTTTTTAGGCGCTGTTTGCAATCTTGGCCCTTCCCTCAGTCACAAGATCGAGACCTTCATCGGCATCGCCGGAGGCAACTACGGTCTATGCCTATGCGCCGCAGCTGCCACAGAGAGCTGGGAAGGCTGCAACGACGTCAACGGCTTCAATCCTGGAACCTGCAAGTCAGGCAACGCCACCTGTTCCGTCGATACCAAAGACTGCCACTCCAACAACTACGCCAGTCTACTGGACAGGGCTAACAAGAATCCGGTTAGGGAGGCTAGGAAGACTCGTGCGATCTGGTCTACAAGTGGGTCTAGGATGGCCTTACGATTACTGAAGGGTAGCTTGCTTTAGAAGACGAAGTCATCACCAACAAGAATTTCGTCTTTGGTCGCCACACCAGCAGTTTCCCGACCATGGATGACTATCGTGAGTTCAATCAGTACACGCATATGGAGACGAAGGACAAGACTGTGAAGCTTCAGTATGAATGGGTTCAGCAGTGATATGAAAGGCCCGGCTCTTGTATACTTTATGTATTATACTTTACTTGTATATAGAGACTCATTTATTAGTATCTTAAAGCTCAGTTGGACACCAAAAAGTTGCGTATGATAGTATTAGGAACTTAGGAACGTTTTAAGTCATTACGACCTAAGGAAAGCTTATCAATCGAAACTCGTGGGCTCCCCAGTGACCAAGCTGAGAAGAAACGCATTGAAATCAAGTTTCAGCTGATCAGTCCCACGCTCAATGTCAATCAGCACACATTGCATCCGTCCCATCTCTGTAGGCACCCGGAAATCAGCGATTGCGCTGTCATTAGTGTGCTCTCCAGTGCGATGAAGGAAGATTCGGACCTTGTCATTGGTGAGTCGACACTTTACCACGAACTCGTGGTACCTGAAAGCACCCAAACTTAAAACTCAGAGAACTCTAGAAGTGCTCTTTACCACGGAAGCAGCTGACCAGAGCTCTCAGTGTCTGGGTTACACATGAGAATGATGCCGTGGACGTTATGGCGGATCGCAGGCCAACATTGAGAAAAGAGTGGATTCCCACTGCAGTCCCATAATTCAACTTCGGCGCTGATTTGCTCGCCGTTGTATTCAACGTTGTAGGCTTCCATCTCGAATATTCGGACTCCTATAAGAGAGGTCCCAGGCGTTCTTAGTAGTTAAGAGCTCACCTTTGGTTTCATAGTACTCATCCGAATTAGGGAAGAAGTGGTCAGCGACAAGACTCGCTACGGCCGATTTTCCAACCTGTAACTTAAGGCTGTTATCAATCACGGTCTACCTTGAAGTCAAAGTCTGCCTGAAGCTTTAAGATAGGTCTCCAAAAGAATCCATCCTAAAATTTTCGCGGAGCGCCAGTCCCACCCAAAACCTTTCCCCAATAAGAGGCCACTTACCTTCGAAGGTCCCAAAATCAAAATCTTCGTCTTAGGCATGCTGATATAAGTCCGCATAAGCCACTATACACGCCAATCTCAATAAGTAGCACTGCGTCGATACTCGCTTTGCTTCACAATTTGATTTGCCGCGTGAGTAAAGCGCGGGTCGTCATGACGACGTGAGCAGCGTGTGGGAAGCTTGTTTGGCGCTTTTCTCAATTGTGCGTTGTTAAAGCACCTGGCGGGTTGTTTGGAATGTGGATGGATTGGGTTTTTAGATTTTCAGAAACACACTTTTATATATAGTCAAATACTTCTCACACAAGGCATTTCTGAGATACACAAACAGCTCTTTTCGGGCATGGCGCTTTCTTGCAGATTGGAGAGTCAACAAGACAAACTTTTCCGGTTCCGCAGCTTACAAGGTTACACGCTGAAACACAAAATTAGACATTTGTCAACAGGATTTAAGGCCTTACGGTTGATTTCATTCGGACACTGAGAGCCGCTCATACAGTAGCCATTAACACTGCGCACAAGCCCTAAACGCGGGTATTTCGGCCGTTTCAACCCAACTTTAAGATGAGTTACCTAGATTACAAGTACACCTGTCTTCCAGTTCGCAGATGTCAGGGCAGAGAGGAAAGGGATCCTCGCACGTAGCTTCACACAAGCCACCACAGTTGTCAAGGTATCACCTGCTGGGCACTCCATTTCTCCGACGTTCTGGGCTAGGACCACAAATACAGACGAACTCAACAGGACGAAATAGATCTAAATGGTCCCATAAGTGAGCGAATAGGGTTAAACGCACCATGGCTGAGAATCAGCAAAACCAGGAGCCGACGACACTGCGACTGGAATGATGCCTTGTTTTCCCAGTCGGTGGGACTGATCATAACAACGATGGTTGAATACTGGGACTGTGAGTGGAGATTTGAATGTCAAATCAGTGAAGACTGGTTGGTTTTGGCTACCCTTGCAAAGGGTCAACAATCCGGAGTTTGGACTTTAGGTCTTAGGACCAGGGTAACAGAATCAAGTCGTTTCATAAGGACTCAAGAAGCTCCAATCTGGCCAAATACATCTTTATAAACTTAGCTTTAGCGTACGCACTTAGAAACAAGCTAAATCTAGAACAGCCTAAGCACATGACACTCGCTAACGTTGATGCAGCTTCTTCATGACAGACAAGAGGAGAAGAACAGTAGCATCCTTCGGGTTTGCACATTTGCATACAGGGCACAGCAATCGGGAACTCGCAGGTCAGTTCGCATTCTCCGCAATCTATGTACACCTCGTTCTTGGGACATGCTAAAATTGACATGGAACTTTGGGAAGGTAAGGAGTGATTTACTGGGAAGAACAGTGGTCTTGGGCTCTTCAGTGGTCTTGGGCTCATCGGTAGTCTTAGGCTCGTCAGTAGTCGTAGGCTCTTTGGTGATTTACGGTTCTTCCGTAGTCTCAGTCGCAGTCTTGTACCCAGGACAGTCAATCACCTGAATACATTCTCCATTGTGACCGATGAAGGCACGAGCGCAGTGGCATTCGGGTTTCTTGCACATTCTGTCACTGATCGGGAAAGGGTCTTTGGGAACTGTCTATTGAGCTAAGGAGACACCGACGATGGCGAGCAGGCAGACGATGACGGCGTTCATGGCGAGATGAACTGCTAAGCGTTCTCACTAGATCCCTACTTTTATATGCACTCAAGCCTTTGTTCAGGACGGTTTTTGAGGTCAATCGGTTAGAAAGTGCATTTTTTGTACGTGCGACTGCGTTTCGGCAAATGGGTTTTGGCAAGTCTGGTGTCCATAACTAGACTACACTTGATCAAAACAAACTATTTGGCCTTAAGTCTGTGATTAAGCGATTCCATCCGATAACACACTAGATGTGCTTAAGTGCAACTATCGAAATAGCGAAGAGTCAAATGCTTGCGACGAACTGATTCTTAAGAATCAGTTATACTTAACTTCTCTATGAATTTCTAAGTGCGACTATGCTTTGTTTAACCACTGATAATACAATAGGTATCTTTGTCTGTCAGATTCCAAAAGCATCGTTTTTTTATTTGAAGATCACACTCATGACAATCTTATGAATTTCTTGGTTTTCAACTTCTTGTGTCTTCTGACCACTCTCAGAAGACTCTTGACAATGACTCAGATGCACAGTCACTGAAACACCAATCGATCATACATAAATCACTGCTTTTTTGCTTTTTCTGAGCACACGACGTAGCTCTATTCAAAGTCTCTTTGATCATCTGTTCCCGACATCCATGTATGTGCTCTATGAACGCGTGATCGCACCTGTGCGACGTCCCAATTGTAGAAAACTAAGTCTAAATGTACGCATGTTATCTAAAACATATCTATAAACATCTAATTTACATGAATTCACAAACATGAAATCAGAAATCAAGCCATCTCATCTTGTACCAAAAAGCACACATGCGATCACAGGTATTTTCATAGAACAGGTAATACAAAAATCTCGTGTTTAACACGTAATGAAGTAACGTAAGAATACTTATCGCGATTTTTCAAATTCTTTAGCTTAGGGAACAGATGAGATCCTAGTGACCGAGTGCACCTTGATGTTTAGGCTCAGACCCATAGGTCTCAAAATCTTCGAGAATGCGTCTTTGTAGAGAGAGCTGCGAAAGTAGTAGATGAAGAAGGGAGCGGCGATGTTTAGATTAGCCCCGGTTCCGCCAATGGCTTCCACAATCGTGAAGACTCGGTGCCTGAAATGCTCACTTTAATACAAGATTGAGGGATTCGGCTTACGTTGGGGAAAGTATGATTCCCAAAATACAGCCAACCATGGTCATAAACCAGCCGAAGACGTGGACTATGATCATCGTTTTAAGGGATTTGTTGATTTTCTGGTATTCGCTTCCGGAGACTGGAAAATTGGTTCTAAGTAAATTAAGGTCTTAAGTAGACCTACCTTTGAAACTCCTAACCAAGACAGAATACACCGAAACAACGCCGAGGTTAACCACAGCAGCGGATCCAAACCAAGTAAAAGTCATATTCCCAATCATGCTTTCTGGGACCAGACACATGGTCTTTTCCTCTGTCAGGCTTGTGTACATCAGGTACTTGAAGACGCCGCAATAAACCAAGCACATCGTGACCACTCCCAAAACGTAACATGTCGGTTTCATGGTCTTGTAGAACACTGGCTTCTTCGAAGCCAGGAGCCGGTCCAAGGAGATGAAGAAGATCATGAGGGTTGAGAAGTCCATCGCCGAAAAGAAGACAAAGTTCATGTAGTA
>KN167078.1:9165-20820 GCA_000757745.1 Steinernema scapterisci
GAAGCCGAGCGTAAGAAACAAGCGCTGCCCGAGGAACCCGGACAGAACGAGGCGAACATCGTCGTCGTTCGCCTCCGTCTTCCTGAAGGTAAAATCGCTAATCGGAGGTTCCGCTCCTCCGAGAAGGTTGGCGATCTGGTCACCTACATCGAGTCTCAGGGATTCCCGATCGACAACCACGACGTCTTCAACTCCGATCGGCCCAGGAAGAAGGTCACCGACTTCGACCAAGAAACCTCGTTCCAGGCTCTAAAATGGCCGAAGCAAGAAGTTGTCTTTGTTCAGGAAAAGTTTTAAGATCTCGCCATTTGAATTTGAAAGAAATAAAGGTTTTTGTTAGAAACAAGAGTACATTTCACATCATGTCAAATCAATGGGTCATTTCCTTAGTGCGCAGTTCGATAAGAAGAGCTTCGAGATCGATCACCATTTCATCGAATCCTGCGTTGTTGGTGCACTTGCAGCCAGCATATACCAGGTATGCTTTGTCGTAAAAATCCATCTGGACGTGGAATTGCTTGAGCGTGTCCACGAGTCCTCCGCATACAAAGCCGAAAGGACTTTCCGGGAACGGAGGGACTTCTAAAGCATCACCAGTGTCATTTCGCTATCCCGAGATGCAATCTCACCAATTCCGCCATACTGGGAGACCTTGTGAATAGCCTCAACAAGCAATTTGTCCGCGAGTTCGTGGGCTTCTTTTGGAGAGCAGCCGAAGAGTTTGGTTCGGGTCTTAACCAGAGGGACAAGATAACCTAGAATGGCGTTGTTGTGAGCCGTGAGTCCGGAGAAGAGTTTGGGACAGTCGCACTGTGGCTGGGCCAAAATCTAAGTTAGGGTTATGAGGACCCGGTAAATTGGAAGAAACCGACCCCAGCGGATAAGGAGATGAAGACGAGGATGAGAAGATACGAGACCATGGTTGGGGATTCAATCAGTTTCGGTCTATTGCATGGTTTTATGCTTTTCTTGGAATGTGTTTGTAAGAGCAGATCACGAGAAAGGAATTCGAACGAAATGGGCCGTGGGAAGAACACCACTTCCTGTTTTTATGACGCATCTATTTGCAGCTCCAAAGCGGCCACGGTTTCAAAGAGAGCTGATCCCATTTCATCTTTGAACCCTATAGGTCAAACACCCACAAACCCATGAATCCACAAATAAACCCCAAAAATAGGGCTGTTTGACATTTAAAGCAAACACCAAAATGTAGGAGTTTGCAACGTTTGACGCAAACGAATCCCCAGTGTTTGATCAGCTGCAAAAAGCCACAATTTCCGCGACAAAGTGTTAATACCATTTATGCCTGGATCCGATACAATCTCTCGAACTCCCGCCTGAATACCGGAAACGTCAACTTGCACTTGCAGCGGCACATATCCCTCAATCCTTGGCGAAACGATCTTCTCAGATTCTTGAACACGTCCATCAATTCGTTCAGCAGGAAACATTCCGTCTTAAATTCTTTCATCGGGTTCGGCGCGATCTTGCCTGAAAATAAGGGATTGTGACAGGGATTACACGGGAATCCTTACAAGGAGAACTTCTATCCAGAGCTTCGGTATTTCCGGAAAAGTACTTGTTCACAGCCACGATGGATTCCACGTCTTCGCAGTCGGAGTCGCCAAGATGTTCGTACAGTTCACGCGCCATGTAAGCGACGGATTTCTGGTTGGAGAGGATCGCCGAGCAGTCGCATGATGCGGCGTATATGGCTGGGATGCAGGCCTGAAAACTGAGATTGAATACCAAGGTTCCAGGCCGCCAAAAGCGAGAAACTCACGAGTAAAAGAAGGACAGCAAAGTAGAGCCAAGAGTTCATATCGATCGACGTTCCTTATCGCACGGATTGGCGTGAGAGTGCCCATGACGGCTGGACTGACACCCTTGGGTGACAGCGTTCCCGATGGCTCACTGTTTGCTATCTATTTCGGATGGTCGGAACAGAGCGGAAACCTGGAAAACACCGTTAGAAACATGTTAAACCTATCCTGAAAACATGACCCAGAAAATATTTGTGTACACCTTTTTTATCCGGATGTCAAAATGTCAACTTCCATCTCCTTAAAGCCTGCCCCATCCATTCCAACATCATCCTTCCCATCATGCTCCACGTCCTCAGCTTCCTCTTGCTCCTCTCCTCCACCGTCCTTCTCCCCTCCAACGCTTCTGAAGAGGAAGTCTTTGATTATCCTCTCTATCGCGAGCTTCGCGTCCCTCGAAACGCACAACAATGCGACTGCTCGAAGCTGAAACGGATTCAGGCAGTGTTCCACGAGATCCTTCTAGAGATCTGGTCCGACTGTCAGCGAGTCAACTGCGATCGCTCCGAGATCTACTTTGCCAGCAATTACATGACCAACCTCTTGAGCGATCTGGCTAGGCTCAAGCCTTGTAAGCGTGCTCCTCAAAGCTTCATTTTAAGACCCTTATTTTAGGCGACTCGAAGTTTACTCCCACAAGTCCGAGCCGCGTTCTCTGTCCTCTCCTGAAGTCACAACTTCTCAAGTTTGTGGATTATACCTTGCGGATCCAGAATGGTCTTCAGCAGATGTGTGAGTGCAAATGTTGAGATTTTGGAGCAAACATGACATTCAAATGATCAGTAAACGTTTATATTCTGTTGAAGGCAGACGAGGATACGGTAGCTAGTTGTCCAGAGGACATCCACAGTCGCAGAGACTGTTGACTCCGTTGATATACTGGTGAACCAAGGCGTTGACTTTGTTGACATCGTCGATAAAGTCAGGACAACCGAAGTCGGACGGGGTGGGCACATCTGCGTGGAACTCGCCTAAAAGCATGGGGATTAATGGCCGAATTCGAGGAACAAAACTCGCATTTCTCGACGTCGATCTGGTCCAGCAATAAAACGAGGTCGAGGAGATAATCGTGGGTCTTGGAGACCGACGTCGAGTCGCATTGCCATCCTAGCGAGTTCGCGATGATATCTTCGATGTCGGCGCGGATCTTCTGCTCCCAGTGGCTCACAGAGGTGCAGATGCACTTGGGGGCGCCTTGGACGCAGATCTGAAAAACGGAGATCAGAAATGGTGAGGAATGTTTGGGCCTACCGAGGAAGCGAGGAGAAGAGCGACGAGGAGAGTCTTGGAGGCCATGGCAGAGGAATGGATGCTGGAAGGCTGGATGGGTTTCTTAAGTTCTCCCAGCTCCGCATCTTATCAGTCGATCACAAAGGAGCCCATTTTCCAGTTTCTGGCAGTTGTCGGCCAAATGACCCAGAAAAGTTGGCAAAAAATGACATTTATGGCTGCCCTCGAGAACCATCCACCACCAAAAAATGCGATTTGTTCATGGATCAAATTCTTGAGCGCAGTCATTGCATGAAGAGCATGCGTTTGTTCCTTGCAAACTGCAAAATTAGCTGTCGGGAGATAAGGAGATACGGTTTTTGTGCGTTCAACTAGTGATCTGCAAGGTACACTTGCACATCGCTAGTTGAACACAGTTTATTGCGTAGTCAGTTAGAAGGGCTAGATTGCTTCATTGTTGACGATATTGTTGGAGATCAGATGCCATGTTGTCGTGGTGATTAAGGCCATCTTTCTGCTTATTCGTATACAGCATTTGAAGCTTGTGAACGCCAGCGTCGTTGACTCGGCTTCCTAACGTTGACCAAATTCCGACCGCTCTCGTTTCCCCGGTGCTTTGAAAATGAATTTGCTCAAGGTGTCAGCTCAAACGGCAAACTCAGACGTCTCTGCCTTGTCGCCAGACACCGTTGTCCTGTCTAGACAAGATAATGTCTGAAAGGAGATCACTAAAGCCATTTCAGTACAGCTCAAGATCGTGATCGAGTGCGGTCGGTCGACAGAGCGGAACTGCGTGCCGAGGGAGAGATGCACTAACTAGTAGCGGTGTCACAGTAAATGCACGCTCGTGAATCATGGGAAAAGATTTATTAATGTGTACATAAATACATTTCTTATCGGAAAGAGCGCAAAATGCCGCCCCAGATTAGTGCTGCTTGGAGAAGATTGCACTGAACACGTTGTTCGCAATTCCACACGTGTTGTCACCGCGGTACATGCGGAAGTAGCCGTGCTCTCCCCAGTCTTTTCCCCAGCTGTTCTTGATGATCCAGAAGGGGACGCCGTTTTCGGAGCCGAAGCCGACGGCCAGGACAGCGTGGTCGTGGTCCAGTGGGTTGCATTGCTGGTGGGACATCTTCACGATTCCACCTTTGTAGCCGTTAGCGATCGAGGAAGCGGCGTTGAAATCTGCAATCGGGGGTTTTTGAAGAGGTTTGGGAAGGGGCGATCTTACCGACGGAGAGGGCGCCGTGCTTAACCAGGTAAGCAGCGATTTTCATCTCGTCTCTGGAGATAGTCACGCCTCCGTTGATCTTGAGGACGACCAGGGAAGCGTTGAAGCGGCATCGGTCGTTGCGAGCCTCGTACGGGTAAGCGCTCTCCTCTTCGAAACCTCCGAGGCGGGTCATATCGCTAAAAGAATCCTTTAGCTGACGAAATCTCTAAATCCTCCAAACCTCATGGCATCGATCGCCATTCCTCCATCGCATCCTTCGTTGGAAATGGAGCAATCGAGCAAAAGCTGTTCGGACAGGGAATACAGCTTTCCGGTCAGCACGGCGTTGACGGATTCCACGTTTCCGGTAGTCGAGAAAGCCCAGCAGCCACCGCATTGTCCTGGAAACATATAACTCGCGTTGGAACTCATGGCTTATGCTTACCTTGGTCCTTGACACCGCTGACGGCGTGGTGATCCCTCCAGTCGAACGATTCCGGGAGGTTGTCAAGTTGATAGGCGTCCTCCGAAGCGGGTTGGAGGTTACGACGGACGGCCTTATCGGCAGTTTTGCGGTCCATGAGGTAGGCCTAAAGATCATAAAATGACGATGGCACATACAGCGAATCCTTGCTTACCTTTTGGAACTCCTCGGGAGTCATATCGCTGAACTTGTTCACTCCGAAAGTGGCGGTTCCCTGTTCCTTGGCGGCGCGTTCCTTGGCCAGCCGGAGATTCTCCACGAAGATCCCGAACCTCTTCGCTTCTTCCGCCTTCGTCGGATAAGACTTCTGATGCGTGGCGACAAAGGATTCCCATTGGCTGATCTCCTCCGCCATCGGCGGGAGCGCGCAAACAGCCAGCGGAAGGAGTACGACAAGGAGCGGCTTCAGCATGGCGATCTGAACTGATTCATTGAGTTCCTAAGCATGCTTAAATGGAGTCAAAATCATGTGACAACCGAAGATATTATAAGCCGTAATCGAAAGCGCAAACAAAAGAGGGAAAGGACGAATAGTAGCCGCTGCATTCTCGTGCTTCTTTGTCGCATAATCCTCGCGACTTTCGATTCTTACTGATAACGTTGTGCAGAAAAGATGTTTAAGTGCAAAAGCTCCACATAAATGGTTCCGCTGCGGCGATAGGGAGATTAACGCATGATCACGAGTAGTAGGCCGCTTTGCACAGATGGGTCACATACTGAAAGGTTAGCAAAAATGAAGATTATACTTCTTTTCACTTTCTGATGTATAGTCCTGGACCTTGCACTTTATGCCACACTGCTTATATCCATTTCAGGTGCAAAATTGGACATTTTTGGATTATCAACTTCAACAAAATACGGCGTCAGTAGCCCGGAATTTCAAAAAACGACGCTGACAGCTCAGTTCGCGATTCCGCAGGTGTTTCCATGATACATGCGGAAATACCCGTTCTTACCTCAAGTCTTCCCCCAGCTATTCTTGACGATCCAGTAGGGGATGCCATTCTCGGTGCTGTATTCCACGAGAGGGGCTTCGCGGTCCGCACGGTCACTACACTGTTTGTCGGAAAGCTTCACGATTCCTCCGCCTTGGTATCCGTTTACGATTGAAGCTGTGGCGTTGAGAGCTGGAAAGAATGATTTAAACCGATTCTGGTGTTTATATCCACTCACCGACGGAAATCGCCTCGTGTTTGTATAGGTAGGCTTTAAGGAGATCTTCGTTCTTCTCCAAACTCACAGCACCGACGATTTCAACAGCTAACTGCACCTGCGTCATCAGGGAGTTCTATTGTCGCCAAGCTCCCTTTTGAAGTGTGGCAGAAACTCATTCTTTAAGCTCTTTTATTTTATATTTCAGTTGACAATGGCGCTGGCGGCGTCTTCGGCGATTCCGCAAGTGTTTACGCCGCGGTACATGCGGAAGTAGCCGTTCTCTCCCCAGTTCTTGCCCCAGCTGTTCTTGACAATCCAGAAGGGAACGCCGTTTTCGTTACCGTAACCCACGAGAAGGACGGCGTGGTCGAGTTT
Organism: Steinernema scapterisci; assembly: GCA_000757745.1. Classification (NCBI taxonomy): domain Eukaryota; kingdom Metazoa; phylum Nematoda; class Chromadorea; order Rhabditida; family Steinernematidae; genus Steinernema; species Steinernema scapterisci. The sequence goes on from KN167078.1 coordinate 15,449, forward strand.
CACGGGGTCGCAGGAACTGGGGCCGAGTTTCACAATTCCGCTAGTGTATGCCAAAAGCGAATCTTCGGCGTTGATAGCTGAAATACACAAATTATGAACAGGAACATATGGAATTGGAATAACTCACCCACGGAAACGGCTCCATGCTGGAACAAGTAACAGGCGATCTTATCTTCGTCCTGAGGCAGAGCCACGGCCCCATCGATCTGCGCGGCGATGTCGGATTTATTGAAGCGGCAGTTTTCATGTTTTCCCTTCAACTCGTAATCCTTTTCCGTCATCATTCCTCCGAGTTTCTGAATGATTCTGAAATGGAGTTTTGAGTGAACAAATGACGTGATTTTGCCTTACTTCATGGACTTGATAGGCTCAAAAAAATGGCTATCTGAAGCGCAATCGACGATCTCTTGTTCCGATAGCGAGTAGAGCTGTCCCTTCTTCACGGCGTAAACGGATTCGATATTTCCTGCGATTGAGAACGCACAAGGATCTCCCAATTCACCTTGAAAACAGATTGATTATAAAATACGGTCAGGATCAATTCACCTTGGTTCTTGACGCCTGTGACAGCGTGGTGGTCCCTCCAGTCGAACGTCTTCGGAAGTTTCGAGCAGTGGGCCGCTTCGGGGACGCTTTTCGTGACTCCGCGCTTCAGTTTGGTGACACGATTCTTGTTCAGCAGGTAGTTCTGAAATTGGATATAGTGAGTGATTAAACGGCCAGATTCCTCACCGTGCGGAACTCCTCGAGGGTCATATCGCTGAACTTGTTGATTCCGAACGTGGCGGTTCCTTCTTCCTTGGCCGCGCGATCCTTGGCGAGCCGGAGGTTCTCGACGAAGATCCTGAACCTCTTCGCTTCTTCGGCCTTCGTCGGATAGGACTTCTGGTGTGTGGCGTGGAAGGATTCCCATTGGTTGATTTCTTCCTTGAGATGATTAATCGCGAAGACGGCCAGCGGGAGGAGGACGACGAGTAGAGATGAGGTCCACATGGCGAGAAGAGTCGGAGGGAACGGATGGGCCTGAAACAAACATTCTGATCGAATCGAACTGAATCGGACGCGCCGTGAACTGAATCACCACTTGACTCACGACTTCAGCAGAAACCTTGAAATCTCCCACAAACGAAATTTTTTTGTGTAGAAGCGTTGTGGGACAATCTCGAAAACTCGAACCGGTGGAATTCTAGCCTCTCCGATTCTCGACTGGTATCAATACCAACGCTTTCTGTTCATCGCTGGCTGAAAACAAGCGAATGATATTGTGAATATTGAGTTCTAGGGGGCCTTTTATAAAGTGAACTGTTTGCCGAGCTAGAGAATGAATGGCACAGTGACAGCCTATTGTTTGGGAACGGCGATGACAAATTCAGCTTTTAGATGAATAATAATAAGCCAGGTGCTTTTTCAGCTTTTCGGCCATTGAAAATCACAGAATTCACTGCCATAAACTTCATGCTTTTGAAGCGGAGCTGCACGCAAGCTGCACTGAATCTCGCCCAAACCGATTAGAACACACCGCTGATTCACCTCACGGTTCCAACATCAACATTGAATCATTCTTTCCAGCTGGAAACCTTTATTGGCAATGGTTACATAGCACAAGTAATCCAGAAATATCGATTCCAGCTCAGTTCACAATAGCGGAAGAGGGATGGTTCGCGATTCCACAAGTATTAGCGTTGCGATACATGCGGAAGTAGCCGTTCTCGCCCCAGTCGGATCCCCAGCTGTTCTTGACAATCCAGAAGGGAACGTGCACTCCCATGCTGTTCTTCTCACTACCGTATCCCACAAGAAGGACGGAGTGGTCGGCTTCGCCATTGCAAGCGTCGGCGTCAAGCTTCACGATGCCGCCGGTGTATCCCATGATCGAATCTTTGGAGTCGAAATCTGAATATCTGTTGAAGGGAAGGTCACGCATGGCAAACTTACCAACGGAAATGGCGCCGTTATTGACAAGAAAGATGACCATCTGGGGCTCATAACTGTTAATGTTAGCAGCGCCGGTGACGTGGACGACGACCTTCGACTGGTTAAAGCGGCACTTCTCCCTGTCTTCTTCATAAGGATAATCGCTCTCTGTCATCATTCCTCCAAGTCTTCTGATGTCATCGATAGCAATGTACGCCCATCCTCCGCGGCATCCGTTGTCTTGAATAGAACAATCGAGTAATTCTTGCTCGGAGAGCGAAATGAGTTTTCCGGTTTTCACGGCGTAAACGGATTCGATGTTTCCGGTGGTCGAGAAAGCCCAGCATCCGCCACATGATCCTTAAATAGCATGAAAATTTGAACTAGAAAGCACAGACTAACCTTGGTCTTTGACGGGAGTGACGGCGTTGTGGTCTCTCCAGTCGAACGATTCCGGGAGATTCACCCATGAGGAAGATTCTTTCAGAGTCGTTTTCTTGGTTTCGCGTTTCATACTAGCGATGAGTTTCGCGTCCATGAGATAGGTCTAAAATATGAATAATCTAGAAAATTATAGGACCTTGATTCCTCACCTTTTGGAACTCCTCGGGAGTCAGATCGCTGAACTTGGTCACTCCGAAAGTCGCGGTTCCTTGTTCTTTGGCGGCGCGCTCCTTGGCGAGTCGCAGATTCTCCACGAAGATCCCGAACCTCTTCGCTTCTTCCGCCTTCGTCGGATAGGACTTCTGGTGCGTGGCGAGGAAGGATTCCCATTGGCTGATCTCCTCCGCCAACGGCGGAAGCGCGAAAACTGCCAGCGGGAAAAGGACGACGAGGAGAGGCTTCAGCATAGCGACCTAAACTGATCGAATCAGTTCCTAAACGTACTTAAATGGAGTCAAAATCGATTACCAATGATCGAAAACACATTCGGTCAAATGGAAGCTTTTGCATTCTTGTGCTTTTTGCACTATCGCCGATCCTGTTTCCTCCTGATAACATAGTGAACAGTGACAGATGACCACATTCAGTAGAGTTAGCACATTGCGGTGATTATACTTCTAACTGTTTACGGTTTTGCAGTTTTCAACGTGCTTGAGTAGAACCGAAGCCAATCACCATTGATCGAAAACGCCACATTCTTCGTTAACAGCGGGCTTCTGCATTCTTCGGCTTCCTTCTCTTCAAATGATTCTCGCCGCTTCTGCTTCTTACTGATAACGTAGTAAGCATTCTGATCGAATCTTCGGCGTTGATATCTGGAACACACAATCCGTTAACACGAACGTGCGGATTTAAAAGAACTCACCCACGGAAACTGGAACAAGTAACAGGCGATCTTATCTTCGTCCTGAGCCAGAGCCACGGCCCCATCGATCCTTTTCGGTCGTCATTCTTCCGAGTTTCTGATTGATTCTGAAATGGAGTTTTGAGTGAACAAATGACGTGATTTACACATACTCCATAGACTTGATCGGCGATAAATCCGAAGCGCGACTGACGATTTCTTGTTCCGATAGCGAGTAGAGCTGTTCCCTCTTCACGGCGTAAACGGTTTCGATGATTCCAAGAAATCGGAGAACGCTGAAATGAATGAGAGATGAGCATAAAACATGATACCGACGGACACAATTAAGCGGTGCTAACAAACGATTGATTTTCATTCGTTTGCTGAGCGAAATCACGAATGACACGGGAACGATTTCGCGCATTTCGCCTAGGAGAGCCGAGATAGATTCACGCATGGAAGATTTGAATTTGCATATCAGGGAAGCACTCAAATCATAAAGATTTGCGTCCCAAAACACCTGAAACACAGTTTGGATACCCTCACTCATGTTTCCACATAACACCTGCATGAATCAGATCTATTTGTAGATTGGATTCACTGTTTGAACATCTGCAGCCGCCAGGGTGTCACCAGAAAACGACACTCAAAACAATACCTGTGAATGGCGCTGATCTGCGATCTCCAGAAGCTTCATTCTCTCCGGAAACATTGCTAATTTCGAAATTCTCAAGATGATACAAGGCGAACTTCGAAAGCGAATCTGATACAGTTCGATTTTCCGCTCAGGACCAGAAACGAAAATAATATTCAGTTTTGTTATTGCCGCACTGCGGGCAACTTACAAAACAAATCCCGTGTCATCTCTAACGTCGCTCTGCAAACACATTCCTCGCTTTATTAAAGCCTCTAGTCAGATTGTTCCTATCAGAGCCGCTCAATTGTTAGGTCTGTGCTTTGCACGGTAAACACGATTTGGTTATCTTTTGTTTGTTTGGTCGATGGATTGCTTGTTTTGTGTCGAAAAGTAGCATCCGCCGTTGCTTATTCTTTGTCTTTATAAGCCCAGTGCTGGACTCTTTCAGAATCATCTGCTTCTTCCGACTCTTTTCGCAATGTGGACCTCATCTCTCCTCGCTGTTCTCCTCCCGCTCGCCGTCTTCGCGATTTCTCCACTCATAGAGGAGATCAACCAATGGGAATCCTTTGTCGCCACTCACCAGAAGACCTTCCCGACGAAGGCCGAAGAAGCGAAGCGATTCGGGATCTTCGTGGAGAACCTCCGACTGGCCAAGGAACGCGCTGCCAAGGAACAAGGAACAGCCACGTTCGGAATCAACAAGTTTAGCGATATGACCCTCGAGGAGTTCCGCACGGTGAGAAATCTGGCTACGGCAATCCTTAACTTCTTTCATATTTCAGACCCACCTGATGGACAAAAAACTCGTCGCCAGCATGAAGAGCGGAGCCAAGAAAATGGCTCCCGAAGCGGCCTACGAATGCGGAGGACTCCCGAAATCGTTCGACTGGAGGGACCACCACGCCATCACTGGCGTCAAGGACCAAGGTTCGCCTGTTTCAGCTTCCAATTCTATCAGCATTTCAGGACAATGCGGCAGCTGTTGGGCCTTCTCGACCGCCGCCAACATCGAATCCGTTTACGCTGTGAAGAAAGGAAAACTCATCTCGCTTTCGGAACAAGAAATCGTCGATTGCGCCACGGATAACTACGGATGCGGCGGAGGATGGCCGATCAAGGGAATGGAGTGAGTTAGGGTCTATTCGGACTCTTTTAGAATGCACTTTTAGGGACATCGAGAAACTCGGAGGATTGGAGAAGGAGGACGAGTACAAATACGAAGCCCAAGACGACAAGTGCCGCTTCAACAAGTCCGAGGTCGCCGTCCAGATCGACGGCGCTACTTCCCTCAGCCACGACGAAGACAAGATCGCCGCTTATCTGGTCCAACACGGCGGAGTCTCCGTCGCCTTCAACGCCGAAGACTCGATTATGGGTTACACCGGCGGCATCGTGAAGCTCGGCCCCAGTTCCTGCAACCCCGCAACCCTCGACCACGCCGTCCTTCTCGTGGGTTACGGTACCGAGAAAGGCGTCCCCTTCTGGATTGTCAAGAACAGCTGGGGCAAGAACTGGGGAGAGAACGGCTAC
>KN167080.1:0-51360 GCA_000757745.1 Steinernema scapterisci
CCACTAATTGTTTACATAGAAATGTCGAAAAACATAAATGCTGTACTTTGCCGCTCGGAAACGAAACGGGCCCGATGAAGTCAGTGCGAATCGTTGTGCTGGTTCCGTCGCCGGTATTTTGAGTTGCGATGGTTCGAACGCATGTGTTGCACGAGGTCGCCGGTCAATCGGAAGCTGGCCCCGCATATGGCACAGCAGTTCTGATTTATGGGCATCGCAGCGCCGGCGATCGTCGAAAGCACAATAGGATTTGCTGACCGCCCGCTGGTTGTTGGCACCTCGGCGCTGGTTGGCGGTTGAGCGTGGGAAGACGGTGCTTGGGGCGGCGTCGGGTGAATCGGAGCTGCGTGCATTGGAGGCGCTCCGTGAGGTGGTTGAAGGAAGCCGGGAGGACGGAGCATTCCTTGTTTCATGTTCCGGGCGGCGGCTAAATGTTCCAGGAAAGCTTTTTGGACTCCGGAGGCATGAAGTTGTTGCTGCTGCTGTTGGAAATGGGCCAGCAGGGGAGCGGCCAGTTGGAAGTAGTTCTGAAACAGCAAAGTAAGGTTAGACAGACAGAAACTCGAATGTTCAACATCAAAACAGGTCAAAAAACTGATTTTAGCCAACTTACATTGATAAGAAACGGAATATTCTGATGGTGGCCGGCGAACGGCGGCCCACAAAACGGCACCTCTTGCGGTCTGACACTCATCGGCGAGATTTGTCCCTCGTCAGCATGATGAGCCTTAACGGAATCATCGAGCGCTGGATTCCACACGCGGCATTTCTTCGCCACCGGTTCTTCGCTCATCATCTGCAAATTAACAAATCACACTTGCGGCGTCCACTTCGACCTTCAAACTTGCACGCGCGCCTGCACGGGGGTTCTCATTTGTTACTGTAGCCCGACTTCTCACCACACACACGCACACGTATAACCAAATGAGGCAATTACAGCTGAGGGACACATCAGGATCTCCGTTAGAGCCCACGTTAATGGGAACCTACCGTAGTCAATACGAGCCCCCTCTCGGTCGCGCACGACACTCCGCTCCCACCTTGGTCAGTGGCACTGGAAACTGGCAGCTTGTTGACAGCCCGCTTGGGAGACGTATTGGCGATTAGGGGAGGAAGACGCCAAGGACCAGTGGGTGGGAAGGATAGATAGGCACGTTCCTGAGGTGGTGGTTGCGGCTCCCTGATTAGAATAATGCAATCCCGGAATCGGCGACGCGTAAACTCAGGTGGCAAATAGCGCCCGTGTTCTCCTTCTTCGACTGCTGCCAGACGTGCGTTACGGTAGAATGTGGGAAATTGAGGGACGAGAGCAGCGAGTGTGTGATTATGGAAATGAGGCGATCCGGATTCTAAGTTTCGTTAGACGAGTCGGCTATTCATCTGGAAGAAATAACATATTAGCATTGAAAATGAAGAGAGCCTGGGGTACGGTAGACAAACGAGAAGCGTGTGCACGGGCAGCCAGGCCAGAATGACGCAGGGGCGATAATTGGGTGAGCGAGACTCGCGACACGTATTAGCACCTGGAAAAGACGACTGGATGGCGCGTAGACAATAACAATTGAGGAGAGGAGAGACTGTTGCGTAACGATGTAAAGATGGGCCAGTGGATAAGGAGGTGGAAGGGGAGGGCATATTAATCCGCTGAAGAGATTACCGAGGAGGGATTGGAACGCACATTATGGTGTTTACATGCTGTTTACAGGCGTTAGAATAGTCTGGGAGTAGCAGTAGAAAACTACATAACTTGGGACCAAAGAAGCCTGACAATTAATGCCTGTTGAGCGGACGCGCTCCACTTAAAAGCCGAGATTGTGACAACACCATAACGACAAGCGGTCAACCCAGCTGACAAGGAATGCGCCAAATGAGACATCGAAGCATCTCGCACAGCGGAGAAGCGCGCGATTTGATTGGGAACGGACGCCGGCGGAGACAGATGTGTGTGAACTAGCCGCCGGATCAAAGACAACCGACTGGAGTGGCTGACGGCTGCAAACGCGTCCCAAGTGACCGATCGAACAGAAGCAGCAGAAGCGGCAGTACCGTTCTTCCATATGGGGTCATTACTGCCGTTGCCTGTCACCCTGGCGCCCTGGCGACAACGACGGCGCCGGCAAAGCTGCCGTTTAGGCGTGGTCACACCCTGTCCGCGTTGTCGTCGTCCATTAGATCCGCGCACAAACAGCTTATTTGTCTTTTAATTGCGCTGGATAATACCGTAATTGGCGTTTACCGCACGCGCAAATGTTGGCGGCCCGGACAGGCTGCGGAGGATTTAGCGGATGAGGCCGAGAGCTAAGTCACTTTAATTAAAAATCAGTAGCCTGAACGACGCCTTAGGGTTGTCCAGATCAGGGAGATCCCAGCAAAACCTGGGTCCACTCGTATCCAGAAATTGAAAGGATCACCTTCACAACCTATCAAAAGTACTCTTCATACGGAACACAAGGAAAACAACCCAAACAGAACGAAAAATTGGCCACTATGAAACGAATCCTTCCTTGTTTTCCTGAAACTATCAAATCCAGACCCGCCGCAGCCAGCCGGGGTCGTGGCGGCCCCGGCGGCGCCTCCAAACGAACAGAGATGAATCGGAGCGCACAACTCGCTGACATCCCAAACTGACGCGAAAAGCCTCTCGATGTCACTCAAAGCCACACGCGAAAATAGGCGAATCCGTCAAAAAGAATATGAAACACGCGCGCGACCATTCAACGGTCCGAAATCAGTTCTCGGGGACTCGTTCCAAGGCCGCCGTCGTGTTCTGTCTCTGAAGACGACGCCGGCGACTGGCGCTTCTGCGATCGCTTGCCACTCTCTCCCTCGCCTGTCTTCGCCTCATCCGTTGCCCATTCATTTGGTGCGGCTTGACGAGAATTGCGGCGTGTCGAAAACGCGATAATTCAGTTAAACTATTTAAATGGGAAATCCGCAGCGTGAATCGTGAGTGGAGGCAAGGAAGGGCAAGGAATGCTGAGACAGGAGGAGGCTGGGGACAGGCAAAAGGGGATGAAATCATTGACGTGGTCTGACCTGGAGATAGCTAATTAAGGAGTGCAGAAAGGTCGAGAGATACTGTAAGATCGCGCCTGACGACTGAAATCAGCCGAAAAGTTCCTCAATATGCAGCCTTAGCAACCCGCTGCCACCGTCTCCTAGCACGGATCCTAGCTTACAATGCCGTGCTCAGGCGGCTCAGGAAAGTTTTCCAGGGCACAATCAATCCAGTTAATTTCCAAAGGACAACTTAGACAGTCTGAAGAAAGCCCAAAATCACACCAAGACGCCGTCAACATGACAACTACAACAACACGATACTACTGGTGCAGGCGTCCGAGGGTGCGAACCAAATAATTTGCATTTTTCATTCAAAGTCAACTACCCGAAGAAGACCTTTTGTAGCAGCACGCAACAGCACGTCCTCGCCACATGCGTCCCACAGCCAGGAGTGCTGCGCGCAGCTTATGCAAATACTCTGAACCTGCTGTTGCGGGGGGATAATAAGCACTTAGACACGTTACAAACACGCAACAGATGTTGCGCTTGTGCCACTTGATCGCGCGTCAATTATGTGCTATGAACTAGAAAACAGTTGTGTTTGTTGAGGTTATGGGCAGAGGATCGGGGACGCTTTGGAGGATTGAGGACAAGAGATGCAGGAGAAGTCGCTAAATAGGCTTCGCCTTAGTCAAACACTGTGAGGTGTCTGGCAAAACTGGCCTGCACGTGATTTGATGGGAAATCCGCAGCGTGAATCATCAGTGGAGGCGAGAGGTTGAGGCAAAAGAAGGCTGGTGACGTCGCGGTTGGTACAGGTGGCAAGGAAAGGACACATCGGCGTGCTCTGATCTGGAGATAGCTGAAAGTCTAATTAAGGAGTTAATTGATTGCCAAAACTTCGTAGATACGAAGTGGACGGAGGAAGTCGATGAATGACGTAGCCGTACAAAACTGAGACCTCGCCGGAAGTTCAGAAACAATTGGTATTCACGAATCTGGACGCAGAGGCTTCAACACAGAGATGCCAAATCGGGGAGTTCAGACTCTGCACACTACGAGGTTCAACTTTCTGGTTTCAGTTATCCAACTTCAAGTTTGGGAATCTGAGACGTTGGTATTACACACATGCGTTCTCCATGGCTTGCTAATGTTTGTTTTTAGCAAGTATATCTCAGGTCAAATTTTCTTGCTTTTGACCAGTCATATTCAACGGTTCAATTCGATCAGAACCGGTTGGTCTTACGGTTATAAGACGTCCAAATGAAAGGTCCAAGTCCTTATACAGATACAGCTCAACTTGGGCTTTCCAAAAAAGTGACGATTTCAGGCTTCCAATTTGGCCCCAAACAACCCTCCCATCACAGAAATGTTTCCAAGGTGTAGTTCGTTTTTACATTCCTTAAAATTGATCCGTAGTTTATGTTCCAACGGAAGCAATGAAGACAATTCTAAGAGGCGTTTGTCACTGCAAACGGTCTAAAAAGTTTGACTTCGAACCGGAATAGCACCAAAAATATGAACCGGTTGTACCCCTTTTATGTCTCACTCCTGTATCAGTGCTTATTTTCGATTTGGAACATAATTGATAAAGCTTCGCTTATTAATCAATTTCATGCTTTTGCTAATTTTTGAAGTTTTTATTGATTTAACCTTTAGACATGACGAGGCTTATGATGACGTTGGCCCTATTGAGCATCACGTTTTACTCTGTGGGTCTTTCCTGTTATGGTGAGTGGGGTAGTTCTGGTTTAGTCCACTTTCTAAGCTGATTTCCAGCCTGCTACGACAACAAGGAGTGCCAAGGCAAAACGCTCCTGGGCATCTGCTTCCCCATAACTCCAACACATTTCCCAGGATTCTGCGCCTTCCACGACTGTGTCCAATTCACACCCTGTTACAGCGACTACCACTGTGGCAACCTGAAAGGAGCGTGTGCCTCAAGAAGGTATTGTGAATGCTTCGAGGTGTCGGCGAAGCTGGGTCGTGCTTTACTTTCTGACATGATCGGTTATATGAAGGCTTCACCTTGCAACAAGACGGAAGAGGCTACCGCCTGTCACGGAGTCAAGTGCCCTGTTGGTTGTTGTGCTTAATGTTTGTTTCTTTGCGGTTTTGTTTGACGCGACGATGAGATACGCATTTAGTGAAGACAGGTCTTAGAACTCAGATTGTGGTGGTTGGTTGTGCACACGTTTGAATAAACGAGGATCGGGTAAACTGGGTGCTCAATCTGAGTGGAAAAAATCCAGGCCCCACCCTAGAAAATTCGTCATAGTTCTTTGACCGGTCACATAAGTGCAAATTTGATCAAAAATCACCAATTTCCACTTAGGATTCCGTTGATGTTCGTGATGCAATTTCATATTTTTTCTTAGAATCAAACCTGTTCGTTCAGATTCCCGACCAGTCTTTCCAGAGATCGCACATCAAACTCATATAAGGTGAAAGAGTGCAACAATCGAAATAGTCGTGTTGCTGATTTGTTCTTGAAGTCTATCGCTAACATGAATCGAGGCCCGTGCTTCAAGGAGGCGAAATAGAGCGAAAGTTCGAAGGATATGTGATGACGTCGTTCTATCTTTGGTGTGGAAGAACTGGCCACTGGAGTGCGCAATTCAGTGCAAATTCAGGGTTCAATCGTAGAAGAATTCCTCGCTGAACTGATTCTTTCTGGCCGTTCTTATTGCTACTTGCGCAGAATCACTCAAAACAGCGTCACAAGTCTTCAGCTATCGATGGCGATGGTCCAAGAGAGTCCGTCTTATCCAGTGTTCCAACCATGTGCGCATTCTGACCCCACTGCGTTGTGGGTGCGAACCGTTCGGTCTTATCACTATCGCCGGTCCAGGATCACGCCATGAGAAGGTCAAGCTTAGCCAAGATTCGATGAAGATGTGACGAATTCGTTCCTCACGTCGTTTGCGTGATTATTAGACAGAAGAACTCAGCCTGAACCGATTTCGCACTTTTAGTATCACCGGCCTATGATTACGTCACGATGAGGCCAAACATAGCCACAATCCGAAGAAGTTGCCGTGAAGTTGCAGCCATTCCGCGGTTGATAACGAGGCAATGGAGCGCACGATTCGGGACATTCGAATGCGGAGGTCCAACAGAACTGATTCTTCGTGACCTTTCTTATCACTTCTTGCGCAAGCTTACACAAAACAGCGTCACAACTTTTCAGATACGATAGTCTTTGGACCATCGCTCTCCGCCGTATCAGGTATTCCAAGCATAGCTATATTCTGAGCCCAATGAATTGTCGGTGCGAACTGTTCGGTCGTGCTGATATAACGAAGTCGTTTCTTATGCCGTTGGAGGGATTATTTGACCGGAAAGCTCAACCTGAGCCTGTTTTGCACGTGAAGGATAACGTCACAAGGAGGCCAAACATGACCAAGATTCGATGCAGATGTGACAATGTCGCACCATCGTTCCGCGTGTGATAACTAGGCAATGGAGTGCGCGATTCGGGACAATCGAAGGCGGAGATCCAGCTGAACCGATTCGCTCTGACCTTCGTTATCTTTGCCAGCTCGAAGCTGCCTGGAAACGCTTGGAACTCCAGGAAATCTTGGGCTTCCTTCCGACAGCAACAACCCCCACACCGAACACGCCATCTTTACATGTCTCACGAACTTCGCTTCGGGAGCCCAACTTCCACGTCATTCGCACGGCCACGTTGCATCGGCGGCGCGAGGGAGTCCGGAGAGCAAGGCGATGCGAAATGAAGAGGTGTCCTCTGGTCAGCGTTAGAATTGAGTTTCTTCTTGTTTCCGTGCAGGAAAGCGTTGGCCCGGGCCTGGTTTCCAAGCTGCGTTGTGGTTCCGAGCTGCGCGGTGGTGAAATTGCTCCTAGCAGCGCGATTCAGGTGAGGCTGCGATTCCGGAACCGGGATAAGGGTCCAAATGCTGCGCGTTTGCACTTGTATACACGTTACCCTTCTTTGGTGTTGTGCGTGTGTAAGGTATGACTTGTGAGTGATAAGAACATGCTTAATGACGCGTCGAGGTGGTTACATCCAACCGTCTCTCGTTTCACCTCTTGCGGCTCTTTCGGGCATTGAGGCAGCTTCTCCCATAGTGGTATAATGACACGCGGGCGCTTTGAGGTATATAGATCAGTGACGCGGAAAAAGTTCTTGGATGCGCGAACAGCACTTTTCGTGAAACGCTTCGTTAAACTGTGAAGTTAGAGGTGCGCATGTTTTTCAGCTTCGCCTCAAAAGATGTCTGCGGGCAGAAAAGATTTAAAAGAAAGGCCTGGGCCGGCCGCTCCTTCCACCAGGCGACCCCGGACCCGTTCGACTTACTACAGAGCTGCCCTCCAACGTAAGCATTTTATGAAACCCGAATTTTCTTTTATCTACCGTATACCTACAAGTGATTTGTGCTGATGTTTGTTGTTTAGCAGTCTCGTCCGTGACTCCCAACGTGGTTTCCGATGTAGCCACGACTCCTAACGTTCGTCATAGGATTCGCGCAGACGGCGAGTACGCGCTCCTTAGACGTAAGTATCATATATGGATTCCCTGAACTCATTTTCCCATTTTCAACAACTTATGATTCTTGTTTAGAACACTCCGCGGCTCCCCTGAAGCGAGACCAGCACGTTCCTTCTGGCCCGACCACGTCTACTGGTAATCGTTCACGATCGAACGCACCAGCCGCTCCTCCCAACAGAAGACCCCGTACCCGTTCGACCTACTATAATCGAGGTCCGCTTCAACGTAAGCGTCTTATAAAACCGGAATTTTCTTCTATTTACCGTATATCTACAACTGATTTGAGCTGATGTTTGTTGTTTAGCCGTCTCGTCCGTGACTCCCAACGTGGATTCCGGTGCGCACACTACTTCCACGGTTTATCAAGTTTCTTCTGGCCCGGCGACTTCTACTGGCAATCATTTACGATCGAACGCACCAGCCGCTCCTCCCAGCGGAAGACCCCGGACCCGTTCGACCTACTACAACCGAGGTCCGCTCCAACGTAAGCTTATGCAACCTCTTATGAAACCCGAATTTTCTCTTATATACCGTATACCTACAACTGATTGGTGCTGATGTGTGTTGTTTAGCCGCCTTGTCAGTGTCTCCAAACGTGATTTCCAATGCGCACACTGCTCCCACGGTTCCTCAAAGAGCTCGCTCAAGCGCCAAGAAGGCGCCCCTTAAGGGTAAGTACATCAAACAGTTCCACATAACTCATTTCCCCATCTTCAACGACTTATAATTCTTGTTTAGAACGGCCCTCGACCATCCTGAAGAAGGACCAGAACGTTATTTCTGGCCTGGCGACGTCTGTTGGCAATCGTTCGCGATCGAACGCTTCTGCCGCCCCTCCCAGTAGGCGACCTCGGACCCGTTCAAACTACTACAATCGAGGTCCGCTCCAACGTAAGCGTCTTATAAAACCGGAATTTCCTCTTATCTACCGTATAACTGCATTTGATTTGTGCTGATGTTGGTTGTTTAGCGGTCTCGTCCGTGACTCCAAACGTGGATTCCGATGCACTCACTACTTCTACGGTTCGTCAAAAAGCTTGCTCAGGCGTCAAGAAAGCGCCCCTCAAGAGTAAGTATATCAAGCAGTTCCACATAACTCATTTTCTCATCTTCGACGCCTTATATTTTTGTTCAGAACGCTCCCCGGTTCCCCTGAAGCAGGAACAGCTCGAATCTGCTTCCCTGGCCACGTCCACCGTCAATCGTTTACGAGTTCAAGAACACGCCGAAGAAGAGCCGGAAAAAGGTAAGTGTTTAGGCAGCTGATTTTTCGCTAACTTCTTATTTAGGACGTGCACCAAAACGCCTCCAGCCCGATGAGTCTCATTATGCGTCATCGCGCGTCGCAACACCTCCAGGGAATGGCCTTATCATGTGTCCCACCGCTGCCAGTACGCCTCTACGACGTAAGCATCTTACACAGCCCTACTAAACATTTTTCCTATAATTTTCGGCTTATTTTCGCTAATGTCCATTGTTTAGAGCGCTCTCCTTCGCTTATCGATTCTGACGAATCTCAATACGTCAACACGAGAGCTCCCAATTCTGGTTTGAACGCCGCGGCCGAGAAGAAACTCGCTGAGAAGAAAGGGCGCTTCGCGAGATTACTGAAGAGTGGCGTGGACGGGTGGCTCAGTGACGAAATCATATACGACTTCTTACGGACCAGGATGCCGGAATGCTTCATCGTTGATCCACTGGTCTGGAGCCGCTCGTTCCGACTTGAAAAGCATGGCGTGACCGGAAGCCGAAACGATATTGATGAAGGCCTAGTATTGATGCCCATCAACGTAGGCGGCACGCACTGGATATTGGTAGCGTTCTGCACCATTGAGAACGTGATCGTCCACTTCGACACCATGAAGAACGAAATCTCTCCTAACCTCGAAGCCAAGATCTTGAGAGTTTGTTCCCTTCTCTTGAAAGAGCATAAGGGGACCGAGATGCCCAATATGAACGTAAGAAGCGCGGTCAAGCACATTTACCAAGAGCAGGCCGACAGCTACAACTGTGGCGCTTTGGTATGTATGATCGCAGAGGGCGTCTATGAGCTCCGACAAAAGTTGCTCTTCTCGCAGAAGGACATCGCTAAATGGCGCCGCGAGACCTACGCCTACTTACTAGAGAATGATCCGGTCGAACCACCCAGGAAGCGTCGCCGCCCTCTCGCCTACTGATCTTGGTGTTGTCCACTAACTTTTCATACCATTATGTCAAAATTATGTTTGGCTTTATATGACACAAATATATTGTTTCCATCGTTTCAGTTTCAAGGAAGCGGATCGACGGGAAACCGTTGATATCGCCGTGCGTTGATATCGCCGTTGATATCCGTCTTGCAAGAGCAGTCGAATTCTCGAGCTTCATTGATCACAGAACCGTGTTTCCATTTTTGGCGTCGAAGTTGTTTTGTACATTTCACCTCATTATTTCTCCTGTTCCACCTCTTCGCATCTTGGTTCCTAAGGTTTGGATTATCGACATGGCTATTCTAAGGATCTGTTTTGAATCATATATGTCAGCCGCTAGCAAAATCGTGCTTTCTCAGGTCGACTTTTTGTTTATTCGCGTTGTTTCGTGTGCGTCGAACGTGTCTTTAAACTGTGCTCTCTGTTGCCGGCTAAATTCCCGGACGCAGGCGATCCCGGACAACTTCGTTTCCGACGACTTCATCTCCGGTAGACGCAAGATCTTCGACTTCGGGAACAGCTTGCGGACCGGCGTACAGAGCCACTGGTCCGCAGTATACATTTTGGTGTTCTCAGGATTATCAGCGAAAGTGCGCAAATCGTTCCTACGCGTTCCCACGCAAGCCAGTTTTTTGGTCGAAGTCGTCGTCCTGTCGACGCTTGTACATAAGCCATTTATTGCGTTGTTCTGTTCTCACGATGGCTGCTTTCGCGGATCGTCTTTTTCTTTCATTTTGCTCTGTCGTACATCATTTTGTCCGCGTTGCGCGTCGTCCTTGATTTCTGCATGTGAATTCCGAGTTCAGTTCCAGAATGAACTCCATCCTGTTCACGTTCCCGGACGAAGTCTTCTCCCGCATGATCAAAATTCCCGACAGCACTCACATCCCTCCAGATAGCGTTTGGAAAGATGTGTTCGATTAGAAGTGAAACCGAAGAAGATCCGCCCATGTTGTGGTCTCTGGCGACAAGGGCAGCGCGGAAACCTTCGACACTACAACGACTAGGAAATGAAGATCTTCATTCCGATTTTGAGGATTTCGTTTGAGGAGTCCGCCAGATTAGCCCGAAATATCTGTGTAGAGTTCTTAACGGTCAAGCCCAAGATTATGATCGTTGGTCTGAAAAAACGGCGATACGTATTGTCTCTTGTGGCCCCTGAACGATTTTTTGATTTGTCTAGACGGCACATTCGTCTCAACTGATCTTCCGTCGATCCTGCAAACAATTTGTTGTTTGCGATGATCAATTGGGTTTTCTCGGATACTTCGAGCACAACATATAAAGTATTTTGGAGCCATTATGCGGTCATACTGGAGACAAGAGATTGAACGGGCATCGTGGCTGAGTTGGAATTGCCCTTTCTTTGATACGCAACGTACAGGATAGAGGCCAGGATCTGGTGTAGACGAGATCGTGTTTCCTGGTTAGGACACAGTCGAAAAAGTGTCCCAAATTACACTGAAGGGTTGAGTATAGATAACCCAAGATATGAAAACGCTGTTGGGTTCTGATTCTGGTTCCTCCAGAAAGATTGCTCATGTATCTGAAGCACTAACTGTGTCTTCTGATCAACCATCGATCATCCAAGATCAAAGCGATCAAAGTGGAGATGTCGTTAAATTGCGGTTGAAAAAGTGTCGCCGTAAATGAGTGTTGTATGTATTTCCGCGTGTTTATTATTGAATGTTAGCGAGCGAGAGGGGGAGGCAGCAGCGGCGGCGGATGTCCCGGTGGTGACGCTGATCCAGCGCCTCGGGGGCCAACCAAGTTGCTCTGTTGACTGATCATCATTTGCATCAGTTTGGTTCGAAGACGGCAAAGAAATAAGAGGATGTTGTGGGCGCTTCGGGAATTTCTCGGCGGCCCGGGGCCCGACAACAGGCGCAACTGCAAACGGAGTTCCGCGCCAGATCAGCATCATCATCACCTCGGGCCGCTTGCTGCGTGCGCTTGCTACCGCTGCTGCCACCGCCGTCGCCGTCGGCGTTGTATGCTACTGCTGCTTGAGTGTGTCTCGGGCTTGTGAAAACGCCGTTGTTGCCTCGTTGTCTTCTTCTCCCCGTGGGCAAAGAGAACGAAAAGAAGAAATCCCGATAGGTGTGGTGTGAATGAGCAACGCGGCATCATCCGTAGTGCTGGTTGAAGGAGTGCCTGTGCCTGCCAAGTTAGCCGCCGCCTTCCAAGACCGCAGAGACCCGTCGAAAGTCCCGTTCAGCTATACCGCTCCGCTTCCGCCGTCGCTCGCTGTGCCAACGGTCAGTCGACTGTCGATCCCACGAGTGCTCCCGATCGTGCCGCCGGAACTGTTGGAAGAGAGTCCCGAACCGAAAGAGGTGCCCACGATGACTCACATGCAGTACAACTCGCCCATGCCGCTCTATTCCAGGTAGGTCCAACTTTGATCGGCCTGTTTTCGTGGAGACCCTTAGCCAGCCGCTGATCAATTCGTCCTCTTTTCTTCCTCCTTTCCGCTTCCGCTGTTTTCTTGTTTCCGCTCTCTGGAGACATCGGTTCCTGTGTTCCTTTCGCCATTCGCTCCCGAAAAATGCTGTCAATAATCGGACACACATTAAACAGCGAGACGTTAATCCCCGCTAGCTAATCTTTCTTCATTCAACTTTGTTGATCAATCCCCTGCACCGATTCCCCCAATGTCCACGACGGCACGCTTGCGAATCGAAACAAATCCTGATCGGCGCCCACTTCGCAACTAATCATTTTCCGTTTTCCAGAGAGTCGGCCGAAGAACAGTATCGGCAGCAGATGGGCAATGCCGGAAACGTGCCAAACATCGGCTCGTCGGAGAAACATTTTGATCCGGAGAAATCGGCCACCTTGAGGGCGATTCAGGAACAGGATATGGAGGATGACTTTGGGAAGAACTTCTTTGAAAAGGTCGCTGTCGCTGAGGCGCCGAAAGTTCCGCTGGATGCGGTAAACACTTTGAGGGACACGGGAAGAAAATATAAGCAAAAATTGAAACCCAAATCTGACGACAATAAAATAGCAGATCGCCAGTTGACGGTCATCTCCATGATTGACGGATGACGGTCATCTCCATGATCGCCAACTGGCATTTTGCTATGGTTTCCGTACTGCAAAGTCCTGTTGAAAACTGTCGTCTTTCAAAAGTGAAAATCGTTTAGGAACCCACCTGGGCGTCGCAAGCTCGTGAGCGCTCCCAGCGCGCTCGTTCCCATACTCCAGCGGCTGCGCAATACCAGTACCAGCCTCCTCAGCCCGGAGCCATGACGATGTCGCCATCTGCCAACGCTGCTCCCCAGTTTCTTCATTCGCCCCAGCAAAACTACAATTCTTTCAGCCCTCGATCGAACGTCAACTATGGAGCTGCGTTCGCTCATAACGAGTAGGTTCTTGAGTCCCGATATTCCTTGTTTAACCCTAATTGAGACAAACCTGAGGTCTTATTTTATTGTCTGTTTTTTTCAGCAAAATCGTTCCTGAACGAGGCTACCAGTTCGGTGGCTTGGACTACACGAGCAAGGCGAACATTCAAGACGACGGCTACTACTATCAACCGTATCCTTCGCGACCGAAGACCCCCGTGCGAGAGGAGAAGCCCGGCTACAAGATGGGCGGAACCGACTTTAGCGTCAACACCGGAAGTTACATTAGCGGATACAACCCGAACTACCACGGACATGGACCGGAACCACCAAGGATGCGCTCCGTGTTCAGCGCCGACCCGCACGCCCCGGTTAACACCTACGTGGTTCCCACTGTAGAAGGCGTAAACCCAGTTCGCCTTGTGGGAGACACCATCTCGAACCAGAAATGTCGCCACGAAAAGATTGTCACTGCGGAGGACAAGGCCAACTTCGGCACCTCGTTTGCTCCCCCTGAGGGCCATCGTCCCGAGCACCGGACGCACGTTCCTCCCCCGAAGCAGTCGGAACCCATCTGCTACAGTCTCTCGGCGAAGAAGGGACGTGGTCACTCGGCCGGCGGCTTCTACGGCAGCCAAGTCCGCGCGCACAGTGCCGCTCCTGGACTCAACCGCGAACAGTGGACGGCCGAGAAAGAGGTGAACGTAGAGACGCTGTTGAACGACGAGGCCCTCCGCCCGATCCGACGCTCGATGACTCCCGACTGGGCTGGCCGTTCCCTGCAAAAGCACGATAACTGGAGGCACACGCTTGACCCGCGACTTAATCGGCCGCAGGTCCGCCATTTTTGTTTTGCTAGAGACGGTTGACGTTCACCTTTAACATATCTGCCAGAGGAATTCCGGAATTTGAAGACATGTGAAAGACTTCCTACAGTTTTTGGTCAAAGGGCTGAAGCAAAATTTTCTTATTTTTTGACTTTGTGACAAAAAAACGCTTTATTCTTTTGTCAACCGTGCCTAGCGGCCCCTTTACTGATCTTCTGCCTCCTTAGATTGTGCATGTGCACCACTAACCGTTTCACTTTAGACCTTTTCTCCTACACTGAATATTTCCTCTTTTCCATTTCGGATTTACCAAATGTGTAACTTCTGCTGTTCCAGGTGTTCCACACGGAGCCGAACTGGTCTCGCACTGTGAGCGACCGTCGCAACGCCTGGGAGCACCACGCGGCCAACACTGACGCCCGCGTGAACCTTCCAGCGTCCGCGAAAGTGCCTCCCCAGCAGCCTCCCTACTGGGCCAGCCGGGCTAACACCACCCACCGCGTGTGGCAGACGGCCGCCGACCGAAACATCATGGGAGGACAGCAGCAGTCCGGAGGCCAATACGGAGCAGGCTACGGAGGCCAGTACGGTGGTGGATACGGTGGTCAGTCTCACCAAGACAACTATGGCTACAGTAGCCAGCAGCAGTATGACTACAGCCAGCAACAACAGCAGCAGCACGCGCCTCAACAGAATGGCTACCAGACCGAGCAAAAGACCACCTACAGCTACTCCAGCCAGCAGGCTCCGATCCAGACAACGCCGCTGCAGATGGACCAGGCTTCGTTCACGAAGAACCGCGTAACGACTGATACCACTACGACGACGGCTCCATCTAGCCAGCCGATCGCTATGCCTGCTCCAACCAGCGGAGGCCAGTATCAGCAATTCAGCTCGTCGGAGAAGCACTTCGAAAAGCGGTCGCAGGAACAGCAGCAAGAGGAGCGGACGACAAGGCCGGTCAGCTATTATGAGGAGCAGAGGGACCAGCAGAGATCGTACCGGAAGGTGGGTTCGAATCCAGTGGTTTCATGAAAGGCACCATTTGGGGGCATTGAGTGAGGCTTCTAAAGTAAAATCAGAGATTTTTCGGAAGATGGTCTTGCCATGATTGTCTGAACGGTGAAGACAGACGGTGTACGGTAAACGGCGACCGATGTTTGTCATATTTTTGCGCTCAGCCAACAGCCAGAGAGTTTGATAACAGCTAGCCTGTTTTGTGGACGTGGATTTTGCCAGTTTTTTAAAATGAATTCTGAGTTTTAATCTCAACTTGGCTGTTTCAGGAGACCTCCGAGCAACGCACTGTCCAGCAGCAACCTATCGTCGTGCCCCAGAGCCGATATGAAGAACAACGAGACTTCCAGCGATCCTATAAGAAGGTATCCGACCCCATTTCGCCACAGTATCATAAATGAACTGGTGTCTTTCAGGAAACCTCGGAACAACGCACCGTGCAACCGCTCGCCGTCGCTCAGAACCAAGTCCAAAGCACGACCGTCAGCAACGACGCGTTCGACCGCCGCACCGAGATGAACGAAACCCTTCCGAGAGGAACTCTCTCCAACACTCAAGCGAACGCTGCCGGAGGATACGTGGACGGCGAAGGTCGTAATGTCTCTTACAAGCGAGAATTGACCACTAGCGCGGATCCTGGAAAAGAGTATCAGCTGCTGAAAGAAGAAGAACGACGTGTCGTAGAACAACCACTTGAGCCTGGAGTGATTTCTCGGTAGGCAGAAATGGTCGAGGATGTTGTTATATGGATTGTGCTTTCAGACACGTGACGACGAAGTACTACAAGAAAAAGACCGTGACCGACACGCAACAAACGATGACCCAGTGATCCGCTCGCGCTTCCCGACTGCCGCTTTCGCCTTGTAGCTGAATTAGTTAATTAACGATTTTTATTTTCTATTGTGTTTTGCAGATGAATGGTGGAATTTAGGGTTTGTTGGGGTCACACTCTCATGTCACAAGTATCAGTCATTCGACTGGATACAGCGCTGTTTTATGGTCACACTGAGGACTGGGTCGACTATGGTCTTTTCTCGGCAATCCACTCTTCGCGGGCTACTCCAGGAGTGGCACTTAGAAGCCACCGGCCGGGCAACCGTTGCCAGTGACCGGTGGTATTCGGGTTCATGCCATTGCGGGAGACAGCTGGATTCAGCTATCGGGACATGGATCCTTAAGAATCTGGCCACAAACGTAAAATATGAATTGAAGTTCGAGCCTCGCCAATCCTGATAAGGTATCCCTGCTCCATGCGCGCGCTGTTCCGCACTTTCCAGTTTGCTGTTCGGTCTTTGGCCTCGGCTTTGCACACATTGTAACTAATCAATACTGGTCGCTTCTGCATATTTCAATTAATTCTAAGCTTCATCTTTCAAAAACGCTGAATTCCTTCCAAGGATGCGCTATCCAACACACAAGTCCTGTTGTACCTAAGGAACTCTAACGCCTGGTTTTCCAGCATTTCCAGCCACCAAAAAAGATTTAAAAAAGCCGTTTTTTGGCAAAATTTATAATCAAATTCTCTGAACTATAGAAGAATCTCTCTTATATACAACATACATGTCAACGGTGATCACTGTGTGCGGCTGGCTAATAGAGGTGGCTAAATCTAGCGAAGACGAAGGCAGGCGAGTCGGAAGATGCAGAGGACGGCGACACCGAGGTGGATTGCGGCAGCGATCCACGAGTTGTAGGCGTTCTGTTTGTAGAGGTCCCAGAGTTTGTCCGAACGAATCTTCCAGTCTGCCTCGGACTCGATGATGTCCTTGTGGACTATGTTCTCAGGGGGCAGATCGGCAAGCAGGCCGACGGAGCCATTGTAGAACAGTCCTCCGACGATGGTCTGAAATCATGTTGGGTCATTATTGACAAAATCATGATTTCAAAGCGGCACATTTCACTGACAGCTGAACAATTGGGGCAACATAGGAACTGCGAAGTCGTCAAATGACCCCCAAGGTCCCAGAAGGTCAACAGAGGTCAAAACGACCCTGAAAAAAGGCTGTAAAACCACTTACCAAAAAGCAGACACCCCAAATGGAGATGAGGAAAATGAAACAAGTGCATTTGGGGCCACACATCGTTGCGGTCGGTGAGAGGGACGAGAAGAAGCGAATGAGACCCTTATCAGGGGGCCGCGCCGGTAAGACGGACGTGCGTCAAAAGACCATTGATTGCTTGCAACGCGAACGAAGCTTCCCTGATCAGGGAATTGAGTGCTTGTTTGAAAACGCGCCCTACGGGGCCGGAAAAGGGCGCCGGCGGAGCTGGTGCTGGAAAGTGCGACGTAGTCAGTGTCTGGAAATGTGTCATTGGGGGGGAGTTTCGTACTGTTCGGAACCAAGTGCATTATTAGCTTGGCTTGGGTTTGGTTTGGTGCAGGTGGGACGAAGCTCTATGGAAGTCTAGGGATCCAGGCGCTGCTGATGATCGTGAAATCTGTCGACCGGGTCCCCAAGTTCCTTTTTCAGTGAGAGACTGTAGCAGTTAGGCTCAGGCTGGTTTGGAGGAGGCAGGTGTGTTCGGTGCTCGAGACGGTGACCCAAGGGAGACCAAGCAAGGTGTCGAAAATGGATTCGACGACTTCCAGACCAAGATCATGTAACTCAACATGATCGGCGCCGCATTGGACGCGCGTGGAGGTTGTCCTGAAATCCGTTCTCGTCTCTGAAGGCTGGGTATTTTTCACTTCCGTTTTCCCTGTTCCACACTCCGTTTCCTCAACTTCAGGCAAAATGCGGGTTCAATCACAATTCTGATCATTTTCGTCATCTGTGTTCGAAAATCCCAGTGTGTTGGGGTCTTGGGAACCCATAATGTCGTCCAATTTGATGTAATACCCAACCTTTACATATTTATTTGTCGCAAATCTCAGAAAAAGCACAAGAAGAACAAAGCAAACTACTCGAAGAAGCGCATTACAACGCTTAAACCCAAGTACAACTTACAAACTCTCTCTTTACTCTGTCTTACAAAAAATTCGTCACTAGCAAGTTGGAGAAATACACGCGCGTTCTCGTCGTTCGGTTCGCTGCCGCCGTTGCCGTCGCTGTCGCCGGTTTTCAAGCAAAACGGAATCGCCCCGTAGTCACGTAGAGACGTCGGAGAGCCTGCGAATCGGTGTACGAGTGCGGGATAGACGGAGCATGGGGGATGTACACCTTCTCGCCGTACATGAAGTGCCTGTTGAATGCGTGGTCTTGGGGTTTGCGCCATTCGTAGGCGCTGTAGGCGTAGTTTTGCGCGAAGTCGTCCGCTTTCACGCGTGCCGAGACGTACTTGTTGAGGTAGTCTTGAGAACCTCGAAGGTAGGACTTGTATGGCACTAGTCGCTGAAAATGGACATTACTAGACTTGACTGATTGCTTCGCTTCCACGTACCTGATCGTTGAAGATCCTCCTAGTCTGCATGGTGTAGTATGGTACATGGGAGCTGTACTCAGGGTCCGGAAGTGACCTTCTCAGGGGCTTCTTGATGGTTTCATGAGTATCCTAAAAAGTACAGATCAGTAACGACAATTCTTAGGACCAATTCACCTTGTATCTAGCAGTGGAGTACGCCTTCGAGTACCAGTCGTAAGTGAACGGCTTGTAGACGGGAGCAGTGTGCACGATGCGGGGAGCTTCGCGGCAGTGCTGGGGCAGAGCGAGCGAGGGGGCGAGCGAACTAACGGATTCACTACGGCTGATCGGATGGTCGTGAACAGCTTCCTTGACGTAGGTGAGGTTCGTGAACGAAGCCGACCGGACGAGACGTTTCGGCTTGCTCCAGACGTCATTTATGAACGAGTCGTAAGTGGTCTGAGCACGGGCCATGTCGGTGTATTTTCTAAACGGGAAGAACTTCAGAGAAGTCTGCAAATGAAAATTCGGGTCAAATTTGGAAACGGTGCTTAGGCAAAGGGTTGTAGATGACCCTCAGGAGAAAAGGACAAGGTGCTGATGATGGGTTTTGTCTCTGCGGTGGACAACTCGCCGTGACGGTGTTTCAGGCTTAAGATAGCGTCTTCAACAAGGCGAATTGGGTTGACGCATATCACACCGAGGTCACACAGGTCGGTTCTGTTGATTAAGCGACTGGGATTTGCAAACTCGGAAAATCCTGCGGAGAGGAATTTAGGCTAGACCCTGGCCTTCCTAATAAATCGCGTTAAAGCTTAGACTACCGTAGTCCAACTTTGTGTTTAGCACACCCTTCTTGAACAAAACACGGCCTAAAGACTCACCCGGTCGGATAGTCGGACCACCATTTCGTCTGCAGGTCAATATCGTCGTGTATCGAGTTGTAGCGCGGCATCTCTGCAAAGGAACCAATCTTAAAAATTCGAAACTCTCAAACTCCATCAGAAGAGACACGAAAAACAAAGCCAAGAAACCTTACTTAACACGAGAAACCCTCGAGCACCAACATCGACAACGCGTATGTATGTAAATCAGCGCCAATCAATCGCTTCCCTCAAATTCACCCTCGCGTCTTCATACCACCTGGATCGCCGGCGGGCGCCGCTCTTCTCGATGTTTCCTCAATCCTCCGCGGGGCGCATGAATGTGGCAAACTCGTGGGGGGATGCGGGTGTAAACAGCGAGAAACGCCGGGGCCGAAGAGCCTTCGGGGTTGATCACAAAAAGCGCTGCAAGCAAAAGACGATGAAGCACGGCGACGGCGACGATCTCTTCGCTCGATCTGAGAGCGACCGACGAACGAACGATGTTGTAGGGAGAGGGATGACGAAGCGACCGGAAGGGAAGGCTCATCTGGGCTTGAGGGATATCACTCGGGGAACACCTTTCTTCATTTTTGGATCATTTTTGAAAGATTGAAATCCGAGTTTGTGAACAGGGAAAAAGTCATTAAGGGACTCAAACTCTAAGGAACAAAAACTCGATCAAGCGGGTGAGGAAACCAGTGTACTTGCCTCAATCCTCATTTTTACAATTCTCGGTAAACTCGGCCGACAGATGATGATACCAAGCGGCCAAAACCCTCAAAACCAGCTCGAAATAGCTACCTGAGGATTCATAATTCATGGCTCCAGTCTAGCCAACTGACATCTCCCTGGATCCATCTGACTAGACCAAAAATAACCCCGAATCCCACGTTTAAAACACGAGAAAACCCGATTGAAACCCGATCGGAAGAACAGTGCGCTCGCTGCAAAGTTGCAATCGGAAACCATTTGGTTCCGATAAGCACAATTACACCCTTGGTCTAGACTCAAATCACTCTCGTATCCTCAAGATTCAATGGAAAGGTCGGCTTTACGAGTTCAAGATTCAAGAGCGAATTTGTGTTTAATTATAGGGAAGCAAAAGTTGCAGGTATTTGCTTAGATCGGAGTTTTTCGCACTTGGCGAAAGAGGTTTTACCACGCTAAGGATGTTAAGTCAACATGGGCGGATGTGACAGATCCTGTGGTTGAGGGGGAGCTTGGCTTGGGGTTCGGAATTTGAACTAAGGGATAGAATATTGGTGCCAATTTCACTGCTATTCACCTGGGGTGCTTGCCAAGACGTGACTTTGACTCTGAGGGGTCGACTTTTACAAGATAGTCGGTGGTTTATCTAAGGGAACGCTCGTGCCTCGAACTGAAACGATGACAGAACCCTCATCATCCCCTGACAGACGACAACACATATCAAAATACAGCAAAAAGGGATACCCTAAAAACGCTCCAAGACATTAGTCAAGCATCCATTAGCCCCGGACAGCCGCTTATCGCGTCCTCCGCGCTCCTTCAGCCTCTTCTCTCCCATCTCGACTAATAGACTTCGAACTTCGCACGCGGTGACGTCGGCAAAGGGCAACCGGGAAAGAAAAAAAGGCCGAGCATTGTATAAAGAAAAAATTTATCGTTGTGGGTGTTATTATCGCGGCTCTCTGGCTTCGAGCCCGGCGAGCTGGGAAGGCCGGCTGCCCACTCATTTTCTCGCCTGTGTGCCGGAGACCGGGATTCATCCGAGAGCACCGCCACCAACCTCATCGGGGGATCTTCTCCAGGCGATCCCTTCATCCATCTACCCGGCGCCGGCTGCCGACGGAACGCCGTCGTCGCCGCTGGCTGATCGGGAGTTGATCGCAAACATTTTCATAAAGAAACTTTATGAGCTCGGGATAAACATATCGGATGGAGGGTCGCAGGCTTTGAGAACGTTTCACAGTTTGCGGGAGGGGAGCAAGGAAAACACGGCGCAAGGAAGATGAAGCACAGCTCTTGACGTTATTTTGGTGCCGGGATCCTTCAGGGATTCAATTCCAACTTCTTTTGAGTTCACAGTGACCTGGATTCCGGATTTTGATCAAGTCATCTGGGGTAACCGATTCCGGCAAGGAATCTTGAATGAATCCGCGTCGATCTGGAACACCGAATGACTCTGGGATCGATTGGGGCCAGAATTCGGCATCGGATTGTATGTTTTCGAGTTGACTTGTATCGGGAGACTTTACAAACATATCCGAGACGCTCTGGAACCCTGGGAGCTTTGATCCTTTGGTCTATTTGAGACAATCGTGTCAGAAGCCAGTTCTACGATGCTGTTTCACCAGATCCAAGCAGACGGAAAGCGCAAAGCTGACTGTATAAGATGATGTCTTCTTGTTTTGACTCGAAACCAGACCTGAAAGTTGTTTATGCATCTCCTCACGTTTCATCATTGTCTTGGCTTCATATACATCACAATTAGTCACGTTTCATATCTCATTAATGTCCCAAGGTCTTCGCTGTCTGGCAAATGTCATAACAATTACGTGTCTCAAATGCATATATTTGGACTCGATGGAACCTGCACTAAGCTGATCGTGGATCTAAGAAGTGATCCGATCTGATTAGATGTCTTTTGAAACCATGTTTCCTGAAGCGCGTTCAAGAATCAACCTTCGAAAATCAGACAACTCCGGCCTAGTATGTATTCTCTCTCCTCCATGGTTTCCTCCTTCTCAGAAACCCCAGATTACGATGACTCGTCACGCTTGAACGGACTTCCCCGCTTTCTCCTCACAACACCTTGCGTGTTATTTAACCGATAAGCCTGCGCATCCCTTTTGCCATTATTATATCGCTGTCCTCAAGCGCGCAAAGCGGATTGGTTGCCAGTAGCAACCCTAAGCGCATCTTCTTTATCTCACACGTCTCACTCGGCTCCTCATTCCGCCGCTCTCGTCTTCTTCATAAAGTCAAACAAGTCCCGTTTGCGCTTCACCAACGCCAAAATGTTCTCCTGGCTTCGCTCGCCTCGTTCTCCTCCGGAAACTACTGAGTCACGTTACCGCGTTGGTAACTGTAGCGACCGGCTAATGACGGATCTGGTTCTGGCCGAGATCGAGTCCGAGACGTTGAAGTATGAGACCGATCAGGTGGGTTCAAAACGTTGTTTGGGTTATCGCTGAGGACACTGTTTTAGGAGATGCAGAGAAGCCAGCAGAATCTGCGCGAGATCTCGGCCGACTACTCGTGGCTCATCTCGGATAGCCGCATCAGACGCAGGAAGTATCTCAGCATGCAGGTTTGTTTTGTCACGCGCATTGTCAGCACAACGAATTGAGCTAAAACAGCTCAGTGCGCAAGCCTGACGCATCGACAGAGTCATCGACGCAACTTATTTAGCTATCCGTTTTTCTCTAATTCTCGACGTCTAGAAGTATGACGCACGCCGTTAGTAGACGTGCTAAAATAGCATTTACAGAAGGAAATATCACAGACGTGGCAATTTCCATTGCGCAAAGTTTAGTCAGCCCCTCCATTAAGAGTGCATCCGCTAAAGATTGTGGTCGCTTTACGGACAAATCATGAATTAGCTGGATATGTAGGGTACAAGGACACGTTTAGGCAGAAGACCAAAGCCAACGGGTTCCCCGATCCGGCCAAAACGTGTAGTCAGTGTCCTTCTTTTCCCCCCTCCTGCACCTGGCTCGTTCCCCTAGAATTCACCTTCAAAAATAACAATCCATGATGATTTGTTCTATTTGCTCAATCGGTCACCATGGCATGATGAGTTGCTAGGGTCACATCGTCCTAAAGAAGATTAAACCGGAAAGGCAAAGATAAACAATATCCGAAATTCAGGAACGTCTCCGAGTCGAGAATCTCTGCTTCCAAATCGGCACCGACGAGTGGAACGACGTGATAAATAACTGGCGCGCGCGAACGAAGACTCCATCGAAGCGCGAGCAGATCATCGAATCTTTTGCCGCCGCCGTCAACGACGTCGTCAACTCCCGTCCGCGTCCGGCGTCCGTGGCCGACATGCTCATGGACTACATCATGCAGCGTCCTAGTCGCAATCAGGTCCAGAACATCTTAGAAGACGTTATTTCTGATGCTCATGAAATTCAGGTGAACGACCAAAACAAGGGTACGATTGCGGCGGACGACGACACTCAGATGACGGCGCTCAGTGCACGTTCTGATAGCTGTGTGCAGCCATACCATATTGTCTGAGGTGGAAGCTAAGAAGAGCAGATTTCTTTTTTGTGTGCAGTGGATCTTGATTTTTCTTATTTTCCTATTTCGATAAATAAATTTGGGAGGAAGGAAGGTGGTAGATTCTCGGGGAAATCGCACTCGGAACCTCTGCTTTGAGGGGGCAGGGCACAGAAGTTGGGAACGTCCTTAGCATCGCTATGGTCAAGAATCGCTTAGCATCGTAGCATCACTTTTGAGTCAATTTAAGGGCTTTCACTCTATTGACATTCATACACTAAGCAACTGCTCCCAAGATGTCGACCACCACAGCCCAGAACGGTTCGATCGACCAGGAAGAATTGCGTGCTGCACTCGAGGAGGTGCTGCGAGAAAATCCAAATCTTAGCACGCTGTTCCAATCCGGCGAAGAATCGTCTTCACGACGCGCCAAGTACAACGAGAGGCAGAAGATGCTCCTTGAGGACCTTTTCCAGAAGACGGCGTATCCGAGCCGTGAGCAGAAAGAGGAAGTTGCTCGAAAGGCCAAAATCAGTTACAACCAGGTCAGCCGTTGGGTCCAAAACCAGCGCTACAAGGCCAAACATCAGGTACCCAAGAAAACCTCACCGGTGTCTTCGTCATCTTTTAAAACGTGTTGAATGCGTCTTTTCAAACCTGAATCAATAAAGTGAAGTCCCTAGATTCTATCCTACTGTAGTGTTATGTACATAGAAATAGAGTCATAGAGAGTCTGCGTGGAAGGCCAAGACATCCGAAAGGTATGTTTTCAGATTCTGGAAAGATCACGGCTGACGTACGTTTCTCCTAAATCTTAACCATCCTGATGCCGCCGTCGAAAAAAACAACTTATGGAAATATCAATGTGGTTTAAAACCTGTTTTTCACACCAGGCAACGCAGAAGAGCCGACGCCGTAGGTAGATGAGAGTGTGTTGATCCGTGGAAATTCGCTTGCTATATTCCCAACTTCTTCCCTTGCACCTATTTTTGGATTTTAGTAACTGCAAGCATTTGCATCCCAATTAGCTCTTTCCTTACTCGTGATTACCCTGGTCTTTCCTGCAAGGGATAGTCTTGCTATTCTTGGCTTCTCTGACGCAGGTTGACGGTTAAGTGGCCGCTTCTCAATAACGTTTCATTAGTGCGCTCACAACGATAAACATCTCATTTGTCAGGAAATCGGATTGCCGACCACATCCGTTTCCATCCATTCCCTTACCTGGCGACTCTGCGTGACCCACGAACTTTTCAAGGACACAACTTGCTTTTGAGAGAGACCACGATTCCTAAATTAGCGATCAAATCCTAGTCTCCTCAGCGCGACGTGGACCCGCTAGAACAGCCTGGATTTTATGAACTCATGGCCCAAACAGATTACTCGAAACGGAGAAAGTACTAACGAACGATCGCGCACAGAAATCCGCTGTCCTTGCGCAACAAATCGTGGCTAACTGACCTTTTTGCGTGCAAGAGTCTCATCATCTGCGCTGTGCTTATGACCTTTGGGGCCCCGGGTATATTTGCACCGGAGTCCTCGTTCGAAGCGGTCTGTTTGGTTTACTCGGGGCGACGGTGAGCCGTTGCTGGGAGCGAGATGACGACAGTGCGGTTTCTCCTCCTCCTGCTCCTCTCCACGAAGAACTCTTCGATCGATATTATCAGTGATCAAGTGATTTTTGCGGCTCATGTGCGTGTGTGTTCTTGTTGGACGCCGGAAATACAGTTCCCCCGTCTCGTTGGCCGCCCGCGTTAGGCTTGATCGGTGCTGTGCGGGTGCAGCACGAGCGCGAAATGGCGAGCGAGAGGGGGAGGGGCTGTTGCTGCTGCTGACGGCGTTCTTGGCGCGAAACTCCTTAACATTTGTTTTTTTTTCGAATTTTAAGCGGTGTTTCCTTGAGTTTGCTGGTAGCCATGACTGCGGTTGGTGGCGCACTTTCTAACGTGGACGGAAACGCAAATTCCGCTTGCCAAACGACCAGTCGTCAATCTCGATCTCACCGTCGAAAGATGGACGGCGGCGTCGGCGGCGATCTGGCCGTCTTGAACACGTCGATGCCGTTATGTAGCGTTGGAACATTTATGCGCCGCGACGATGATTCACGAATTTTCCCCCGTTATATTGATATTGTACACTTGACGTGAGCGAGCAGACACGAATTGAAGAATTTTCAGTGATAACCTTTTTCCGTTTCAGGGATGCCGAGCCAGCAGGGGGACGAAGAGAGCCCGAGGCAGCTTAATCGCCAGGAATCGTAAGTTCGCATTTTTATGGGACCGTTTCAATCATTATTCGAAGCATCGCGATCATTTCCAGCTGCTGAGGGCACGTTTTTGCGGTCTCGGGGTTTATTGTGTCTAATAGGACGTTTCGACGGTCTTCGTGGACATCAGCTGCCACTCAGCAAACCTTTTGGGAGACATCGGAATGTTTTCAATAGATGCGACCGTATTTTACGAGTGTTATGTTGCGCGGTCTCTGACAAAAGCGGTTAATGTCGCCACGTTCGTTCCATTTTGCTCCCTCTTGCATTTCCGATTTTTGTCGTCTGTCGATTTTTTGAATCACCGCGAATGTTTTTTTGTTTGCATTTTTGAGACACCAACTCATCCTGTTCGATCTGGTACGCTAAGCCAAGCTTCTTCAGGTCCAAGGGTCAGCACCTCTACGATGTCCTGGGAATCACGAAGACCGCGACCGATGAAGATATCAAGAAAGCTTACCGAAAGCTAGCCCTGCGCTACCATCCCGACAAGAATTTGGATGGTGATCCGGAGAAGACCGAGAGGGTAGGAAGGCGATGTTGAACTCTGTTGTTACAGTCAGTTCTTCTTACAGTTCAAGGAAATCAACCATGCCAATTCGGTCTTGTCCAACCCTTCGAAGAGGAAGATTTATGACCAGTACGGCGAGATGGGTCTGCGAATGCTGGAGCAGCTCGGCGACGATGACCACATCATCCGGATCGCACTGAAGCCATGGTTCAAGGTACGTGTTTCTTTTTTCTTTTCATTATTTGGCACACGTTGGCCATCTTGTCCGAAATTTCATTATATTGATAATTAATTCGATATCTAACCTGAATAATTTCAGTGGGCAGTGCTCTTATGCTGTGTGACCACCGGTGGATTCTTCTGTTGCTGCTGCGGCTGCTTCTGTTGCTGCAATTTCTGCTGCGGATTCTGTTGCGGCAAGTACCGTCCCAAGCACGACGACGAAGAAAGCTTTAACCCTGCAGACTTTGGAGAAGAGGACTCCTCGACGCCTCCGATTGTGACGCAGCCAGGAACCTCCTCTGGCGGTGGATCTCCGAAGGTATGTTATCATTTTTAGTCGTTTCGACAGTTTTCATTTACAAAGGCAGACATTGCCTATTGCTACTTTACCATCATGTTTCTTGAATTTCATAAAACTGATTTCAGGGATCCGGCAACCGTACGCCACCATCCCCTCGCGCTGGGCCAATTCCCATGCCGCCTCCTCCGTCGGAATCGACGTCCAGCACGCCTCTCTCCGAACAGCCCACGAAGACGTATCACTCCGTGGAAACGGGCGTATAGAAGGTCTTCGAAGCTTTTCCCGGAACCTGCCCTACAGATGGTCTACACATTTCCCCTTTTTATTTTAATTGTACGCTCAAGACTTTTATTCTATTATGTAGTGTAGATGCTGAGTGCGAGTGAGTTCAACGCACATCCCATATGCTACACTCCTCCTGTCCAAGCTTTCACTTACCCATTCTCATGCCAGTTTTTTCCTCCTTAGCTTCCGCGAAATTTTTTCCAATTCGCGGAACGCTGTTGTCTATTTGTATAAATTTGTGACTGTAATTATCTTGCATGTTCCCGTTGTGCTGACAAACTTTTATGCGAACCTTGTCAAATTGTAAATTATAAAACTTCTGTTGGCATGCATCTTGCTGTGCTACTCAGGTGTAATAAACAATGTGATACGGAAGATAATGGTACAATTAATGGTATAATGGGAAGACAGAGAATCCCATGGAAAGATGGACTTGTGGTCTTGTGGTCGACTTATGCATTTCGGAATTATTGCTGAAATCCGATGCAACTCAAAGGGTGCGCATACAACACTCGGATGAATCATGAGAAGAATAATTTATTACCGTAGTTAAAAATACAAATTACAAACTTTCATTTGAAGCAATTTGTTTGCCAATCAGTCTTCTTCATCATCGCTGATCACCACCCGTTTGCGTTTTGGACTGGTAGGGACCGCCAGTCGTTCGGTATCTTCATCGGCAGACATCGCAGCCAGTGCTTCTGTAAGGCTTCTCTTGCGCGATATCGGAGCCTCATCGACGTCGTCCTCATCCTCATCATCACTAAGCATGACTCGTGCATGCTTCTTGACTTTAGGACTGAAGGGTACGTCGTCATCAGCATCGAAACGATTTTCCTTCAATTCATCTGACCGATCGCTCTTGCCCATGTCTTCGTCATTTGGTTGTGAGTCCTTCGCTTCGTTGTCAGCGATATCATTCGCACCAGACGTGGACTCGACGTCAGAAAGGTCGGAGAAGTCGAGCTCCTGTTCCTGTGAACGAGGAGGGGAACGAGCGTGAGTTTCATCTTCGTCATTGTCCGAGAGATCCAGAAATGCATCAAGTTTCTTACGGAGCTCATCGTCATATCCGGCCTGCATGGCCTTACGCATCTTAGCACTTCTCCTAAACATAACAATGTCAGGCACATCACATAAATGTGCCCACTACCTTACGACGTCGAAATCAATCTTCAGTTTTTGAAGGCGAGATTTGATCTGCCCTCTCGATTTCGTACCATTAAACCTTAAGACAATAAAGTCCAGAAGGTCACCTATAAAAAATGTTTCAAGATCCTGAGTGCAAAGATAGTACATACCAGTGAATGCTTCAACGCCACCATCATACTCCTCTTTCAGAGATCGAAGTTCATTATCCATATCGACCGACCAGCCTCGTCTAAAGCACCATTATGATAGGCATGATGAAAACGAGGGGACAATGTCTAACCTGCTTCCTGTTTCGATACCACAATACTTCAACTGTTTCATAATCTTTGATCTGCTGGCCACATCCGGAAGTCTCATTTGAATGAATTCGACCACATCTTTCACTGAAACGAAACTTAAATTAATCTGCAGGATACTTATTTGATGTAGTTACCGCCTTCCATTTCTTCATCGTTTTCTTTCATTTCCTTAAACTGCTCTACCCAGACCTTCATCTTTTCAGTGACATCCGAGGTGAAAATGTCCGGTCTGCTAGCGGTGAACTTCTTGGTGATCCTCAGATCGCCCATATCCATGTCAAGCTTCTTCAGCAACTTCAAAATCTGCTTCCTGTTTCTAGTTTCACTCAGATTGTGTTCAATGAAATCAGCCACGTCCATTCCTTCAGGCTTTTCTTCAAAAGCCATAAATTCTTCGTGCAGCTTTTCAACTTCATTCTCCAGTTCCTCAGGCCACAAAATTCCCTTCGTACTCCTGTCTTTCCTGAACAATTTCGTTTTCAATAATTGAAATAGTACTGGAAACATACTCAAAGGATCCATAACCGTTCTCGATGTCGAATACTTCATTGCCGGTTTTCCAGAACAGCAAGTCAGGAATCAGTTTGCCTCCGCGTTCTTTCCACGTTGCCATAAACTTCCTGAATAGATGTATTCCGAAACGATAGAGTTCACAGTGCTTATGGTTTCTGACTGCTGAATTCGGAAGATTTTTCATCTCATTCCTCAGTTTGAGAATTGTGGAGAATATAGACACCTGCAATATATCAGTCAGATAACCATATAATAGAAAAACAACTTACGTGGTAGAGGCGAGAAGGTTCAGAAAAATCGAAAGCGATTCTGTGCATCATCTTCAAGATCGCCTTGTTCACGTCATCAGGATTCTTGTCATAATCCGCAAATAGCTTTGAATACCTGAGAAAATGCATTGTTATAATGTAGAAGATAGCAAAATACCATTTCAAAATTTCCGGTCTACCAAACTTGATAGCATATTCTTTAAAATCAAAATTGATCTCTTTCGTCGTATATTGGTCGTGCTCCTCACTTTCATCTTCCGATGACATGTCTCCACCACCCTCAAGAAACTCGGAAGATTCGTAAACCTGAATAAATCTGGTTAGATAACGTTGCTTCATGATTTCAAACCTTAGCACGTTCCTTCGAATATTCGCTAGCGATAACACCAAGATCACTAGTGAAAATTGTGTGCAATTCAGCGAGCTCTTCGTCAGGAGTTATATCCTCCTTGCCAAACATGCCTTCAGGCCACAGTTCTCTGGCACCTCGATAGAGCCCAACAGCACGCGAGACGTCTCCCTCTCGAAGAGCACGTTGAACCAATAGCATGGCAAAGGACATCTCCTGCTCGGGTGTTACCTTCAGCAAGCTGTCAATCACGACAACATCTTCGTCAACAGTGCCATTGCCCTTCAGAATTTCAGTAAGACTCTCTACCACTTGTTTTTCCCAAATGGTAAGAAGCTCGTCTTCCGGTAACGAATCGATAGTATCTGCTTGCTCTTGATCAGCTTCTGAATCAGCACAGTGAAAGGGAAACCATGGAAGACTACAACCCACCTGCGTCCGTCTTCTTTTTCTTTTGACGCTGTCGCTTGATCTTCGCCTTTTTTGAAACGACCCGCAGTTCACCTTCTTTGTAGCTGCGCTCCATAATGCGAACATAGTAGTGGGCAAAGACAATCATGTCACGAACGACTTGTTTCGGCATGGCATTCGGCTAAATCATCCATACGAACATTCAATTTACAGTAATCTAACTCACCACAAAGCCCTTCAGCATATCAAATCCGGTGTCTCGATATTCCTCTAACTTCAGTAGATCATTTGCGATTTCCTTCACAATTTCACGGACGCTATCAGTTCCCTTCGAAATGTAGTGATTCAAGCTGAAATCTCATTGGTGTGACGATAGATCATAATAATAATTTACCAAATTGTAAGCTCCTTTAGTGCGGCAACAGCATATTGAGCTTTGGCTCCAATCAGTTTTGCTTCGCTCTTGTTCACCTTCATCTTGTCCAGAAGATCAAACACCGTCGTTTGGACATGATGGAACGCGTTTCTGCTGACTACGTCTTCAACCTAAATAATACGTTTAATCAACCGTTTGAAAAAATCGACTTACGAAATTGAAGTTCACGTTTGCAAGATATGCGTATTCCAATCCAAGTCGCATTAAGAGAAAGTAGTGAACATCAGAATTACGGTTACTCAAAGTCTGCGTCCCGAATGCCTGTAAACAGGAAACAAAAATTAGTTCGCCGTGAGCACACACCAACCGGATCTTTGGCATTTTTGAGAAGAACCGAAAATGCGGAGGGCATCAAAATTTCGTAGAAATTCCTTAAGGCGGTCCGAACAGCTTCGCTAGATAGATGAGTAGTCGGCGCCATCTCAATCGTGCACTCCTTACGAGACGCCTTCACTCTAGCTTTCCTCTCGGTCAAATGATTCACTGAATTCGCGTCTTTCACTACACTGAAATACGTATCTCATTGACCAACTGTTAACATAATTGATCTCACCGTTGAATAACCATATCGTTCTCCTTATTCACTGCTTTCAGGCCTTTCAAAGTAAATGTTCCAGCGAAGCCACTGTGACGGGTTCCCACCTGCCGTTTCTTGGCCAACAGTTTATCTTTCTCTTGGTCAACAGCTTTTTGAAGTTGTTGTTGATCAACCTCGCGTTGTTTTTCAGTTCCAGCACGGAAGATATCGGCAGGTTTCTAAATTGGTTTTAAATAACATGACTTTGTTTTGTACAACTGAACATACATGTTCTTTCAGTAGCAACGCAATGATCTCCAAGGTGTGCAGATGAAAATCCCGTTCATACTTGTTGCAGGCAATGTCGATCAAAGCAGGGCCAAGACCAGCTTCTAAGAAAGCCATCACAACACGGTCGTGAGTGTTCATATCTTCAGATGTTCTCTGCTTGTCGTTTTCGCTGCTGTCGATGGCCAACGCATATTTGAGCAAGAGCATGATACGTTCGATCACCATCTTCTTCGCTTCCGATCGCATCTCCCACTCCTAAAACCAGATTTCAGAAGGAACTGTTATATGCTATCGCCTTACCAAGCCAAAGTACTTCTCAATTTTCCTCAGCAACACCTTCATGAAGTCCACAGAAGCAAAACCAGCTTTCGATCTTCTTAAGTTCGCTTCTAATTCCATGTACATTTTCCATTCTTCGTTCGAGTCGGGCATTTCACCACGATAGACGAGGACAACAGGCTGGCACAAATTGATGGTTAGTCGAAGTACAGCATCGAAGAGTGATTCGGGTATCGTCTTGTCGGTCATGATGGGCACGAGATCAGTCTTGACAATGTTCTGGTTTCCACATATCTTGCGGTATGTCTTCTGGTGGTCGTTTCGCAGAAAATTGATCAGATCACGGACAGATTCTGAAATCCAGGACAGTTATAAATGAAAAGTAAAAGCAATTATTCACCGAAGCAATCGGGCTCACGATGATAACTACCGTCTTTGCGCTTGTAGCCAAGAGCTCCAATCGTTGACTGAACGATTGCAGCCATCTTGAAGAGGTGGGGGACCTGGAATAAAAGACGTATTAGAGCCTTTATTGACAAAGATTCAATTCACGGCACACGTATTTAGCTGTTCCAATGATCGAGCTGGACTTCTTTGAAGGCAAGCAAATCTGGTCAGGTCTTCAACTTTTGACGGTATGCTCCAGTTTATAGATTTAAATATCAGAACGATCATTGAAGACTTTTAACAAAGAAACGGTTTTCTTGAAAACAGCGAACTACAACGTAGCGCTCCGAAGAAGGGGCTTGTGACCTTCATTCAGTTCAAACCGCTGCTTTTCGCGCAAAATTTTGATCCGAACTGTTCGCACTATGACTTTTATTGTTTTCCGTGCCATTTCAGTGCTGGTGAGCAGCAGGGTCATTGTTCTGGCCTAATGAACGCTTCTTCACCCTCCAACTTGCTTCACACCTCTTGGGTTCCATTGTTACTCGGTCGAAAACCTTCGAACTTCTCAAGAAGCATCCAAGAGGCCAGCCGGTGATCGAACTTCCGACCTCGTCCATTTCAAAATTCGCGTTGCGAACGGGAATTCGGTCCTGAGGCGATTGTCGTTTAAAGACGGCAATTCTCTATGCGATGCTTTGCAACTGCGGCGGCCACTACGCGAATGCCTTCGAGTACACGCGAATCAATGGATTTTGCAGAAGTTTTTTGATATTGACAGTCCACATTTTCTCGAACTTTTACCGTGAATATCGATACACGTAACGTATATCTTCAGCGTGGCTTTATTTACATCGTAACTTTTGCTGAAATTCGTTAGCGTTTGCAAGCATTTCTCTATTTTTTTCATTTTCAAAACCGTCTTTTCATAAAGCAACTCGATTCGAATCGGCTCTGTGTATAACTCGAAGCCGTTCGTTTTTTTAATCAAAATTTATACTAAGCAGTGTTGCATTGTGTTCATACAAATGCCATTTTCGTGCTCATGTGATTGTGTCGGGTTGGAGCAACGACGAACTTTATCCATGCGAATTTCCAGGCTGGGAAAATGTTCCTCTCGTCGGCTAGCAAGATCACGCAGGTCTGCATGACCAATGTCTCGCAGCAGCGTGGTATGGCTACCTTGAAGGATATCTCGATCCGTCTGAAGTCCGTCAAGAACATCCAGAAGATCACCAAGTCCATGAAGATGGTCGCCGCCGCCAAGTACGCCAAGGCCGAGCGTGAGCTTAAGGGCGCCCGCGCCTACGGAGAAGGAGCCCAGACCTTCTACGAAAACATTAACGAAACTGCCGAGGAAGGTACCAAGCAGGAAGGAGGAAAGAAGAAGCTTCTGGTTCTTCTTACCAGCGATCGTGGACTGTGCGGTGCCGTGCACACCAACATCGCTAAGGTATGTAATTACTGTTTGGTGGAATTGATGTAAACCCGATATTTTTACAGGAGGCCAAGAACATCCTTAACAACAAGCCTGCCGATACCGAATACAAGCTTGTCATCATTGGAGACAAGGCCAAGGCTACCCTGGGCCGCATTCACGGCGACAAAATCCTTTTCTCCGCGAATGAAATTGGACGTGCTCCCCCAACCTTCGAGGACGCTTCGATTGCCGCCGAAGCGATTCTCAACTCTGGATACGAGTTTGAAGATGTATGTTTAGCTTGCTCTCTGGCGTTATTTAATAATATGTTATTCTAGGGAGAGATTCTCTACAACCGTTTCAAGACTGTGGTGTCCTACGAAACGTTGAAGATGCCCATTCTTCCCTTGGAAGCTGTCAAGTCTAAGGAAAAGCTGAACACCTACGATTCCATTGACGATGATGTCCTCCAGAGCTACACTGAGTACTCGCTTGCTCAGTTGATCTACTACGCCATGAAGGAGTGCGCTACCAGCGAGCAGTCCTCTCGCATGACTGCTATGGACGGAGCCAGCAAGAACGCTGGAGAAATGATCGACAAGCTCACTCTCCAGTTCAACCGCACCCGTCAGGCCGTTATCACCAGGGAACTTATTGAAATTATTTCTGGAGCTGCCTGCGTTTAATCATATTAGGTCTTTGACGGCTGTGCCCCTTTCGTATAGATTTCATAGAATGTAAAGCAAAAGGCATAAACTGTTTTGTTACATTCGTTTCGGTTTGTGTCCATGTGCATATCGTTTATAAACTATCTGGATGAGGAATCGGCAGTTGTGGCAATTGACTAAGTTGAGAGGCGAATATCGGTAATGTGTAGTTTCGCACTGTTACGTGTCAAGACCTTATAAGCAAGAGTGCAGCAACATGTTGACGTAGAAGTCAGGGGACAGCAGAGCGTGCTCTTGTGACGGTCCGGGATGTTGGTTGCTGTTAAATCGCTGCTATTGTACCAATTTATAATTGCACGAAGCCCTGAACAATTACGTTCTTTTTAGTAAATTTAGAACGGAAATTGAAATTGAACAGTCTTGGATTAATCATGCGCGCATAGTAGAAGTAGTAGCTGTTGCCAGCTTTTTGGTTGCTTTAATTAAAAACTGAAGTGTTGAGGTAGCAGCAGAAACCGTCAATTGCACGCTCGATTTTCGCCTTTGAATCATATGCAGGTGCGGGTTTGATTCAGTGATCCTATTCCACATCTGTCGCTAAAATGAAGAAAATAAAAGACGCTCACGATGTTCACATTTTCTTATTTTCTTGCAATCGCGGTGTTCGCTTGTTATTTCGCTTGCTTGACCTTATTCGGTCTATTATTATCGCGTGTGAAAATAAATTTTGGAACGGAAAATGTTACGCCGCTTTGTGGGCCATGTAGACTACCTGAATAACGAAATCGCTTTATTGAACACAGCCGTTTGTTTAGCCCAGCCTGAAATCTTCTGATTTTCAGAACAGCTCCGTGAGTGAGCAGCGGTGGACGGCACGGCGACAGATCACGACGCTCAGTTCGGTCGGTTTTGGTGAAAGAGTTTCATCAGTTCCTTTTACCGAAAGGTAGTCCCGAACCGTATTTCCTGGGCAGAAAAATTTTCAAACTAACTGTATTTTTCAAAATATTTGACATACTCGTTCATAATCGTGTGTTTTACTCGCGCATCGTTGTTGTGTTCCTATCGGCGTCATAGCAATTTTCTTTCCAGAGGTTGTGGCTACTGCTACAATGGCAGCCGTATCCTCTATAACTTCGGAACATATTCAGGAGCTGGAAAGGGCTGCAGAGTTGTTTTTGGTGAGTTTCTCGTCTACGATCTAATTTAAGGAAGTGTTTTAAGGGTGATCCAAATCGCTTTACCGCCGATGAACGTCGTAGGGCTGAATCCTATTTTACGACTTTGCGTGAATCCAAGTTGGATATCCACCAGTGCCTCTCAATATTCAGTTTGTAGATTGTTTGTATGACTTTCTCTTATGATGCTTTTTTAGGCCAGACGGAAAACCCCTTTATCCATTTTCAAGTGTCGCAATGCTTGGCTAAGGCCGTGTTTCGTGACTGGCACAAGCTGGACGACAGAACCATCCAAGGAACTTACGAATATTTGCTCAAGCTTGTGGTTGACCGTCCTAATCTTCCCACATACGTCGTCGGTGAAATTCTGCGCTGCTCGTCTCGAATCTACAAGCGTGGTATCCTGGATATGAAGCGGACAGATAGCTCGAACGCTATCTTTGACATCATCCAGAGTTTGATCACCAACGAGTTTGAGCGATTTGTAAGTTTTACCTCCATTTGATTATGCTAATAGCTATATTTTCAGCGCATTCTTGGCTGCAAAATTATTGAAGCTCTTGCTGTTGAGTTTTCGTCGGCCTGGGGAGGCTCCGAGTTTGGTTTGACTTGGGATTTCCACATTCGTGCTAAGAAAGCATTTGAGGTATGCCAATACGCATTCACTTTGTTTTCAATTGTGTTCTTTACAGGTCAATGCACTCAAAAATCTTTTTCAA
Source organism: Steinernema scapterisci (assembly GCA_000757745.1). NCBI lineage: Eukaryota > Metazoa > Nematoda > Chromadorea > Rhabditida > Steinernematidae > Steinernema > Steinernema scapterisci. The sequence continues at coordinate 35,781 of KN167080.1, forward strand.
CTCTCTCTGGAGATTCTGGGAAAGATTTGCAACAACGACGGATACCTTGAACAAACAGACAAGGGGCACGTTGAATTGTGCGAGAAATTCCTGCGTATCTCCAATGTGATTTTGTACTGGAACTTTACGCCGAAGGTCATAGGGTTGCATCTGATACACCAGAATGACAGCAATACCAGTGAATGCACGTTCCGACCTCCCGCGGAATGGGGTGAAATCGTTCGCAATCCTGAATTTCTGGATTTGTTTTTCAAGGTAAACACCGATAACCTAGTATGCCTATTAAGTGATCCTTGTTTAGCTTCATTCGATAGTTCGAACGAATGGGACGTTATCCAAGATGTCACTTCAATGCATTGTGCAGCTTGCGACCACGATGGGCGAAGTGCTGGACGGTTCATCGACGATCGGTGGTATTTATACTGGTTTCAAGGATCAGTATCTTGGCAACTACATCCAAACCTTTTTGGAAACGTTTAAGGCGTAAGTTTGCTCTTGCTTAAAGCCTAATATTGATAGCCGATTTCAGACCAACTGATAGCGAGGTGGTGTTCATGGCTTCTGCCATTTCAAAATTGCTGACATATTTTCCTGTTCAAGTTTACCTTCGTATTCCCAAAGATCTAGTTCAACGCTGGCTGCAACTTATCGCTGGTACCATTCGTAATTACGGAAGTACTGCCATCAAGGACAGCCTGAAGGATCACAATTGTGAAGGCTACGAAGCTTTGAAGAACTTGTTCCACAGTTGGGCGGTCATTATGAACCACAAGGAACTTTACAAAAAAACTCTTGATCCGAGCAAGGTTTATGACCCTCGCCAAGTCAATTTCTTGGATGTACTGACCAAAGATATTGTTGTTGCCGTCTTCCAAAACTTCTGCCAACATGCGCAGGTGGGTGAATATTACTTGCTATTTAATATTATATTCCTAATTTTTGTTTTTAGTCTGACGACGAGGAAGTTAGTGATGACCACGAAGATGAGGATGATATCGAACAGTTCCATGAGCTGCTGAAACACATGGGCAGCTTTAATGCCTCGAGTGCTGCTGATACTATGCCCGTATTTGCTGAGTTCGTGTTTGTTATTTGCCCCATTTTACTATAATTTTTATAGGGTTGTGTTCGGAGTGTTGCAGCAGTGTGCCAATGCATATGCCTCTAGTGATATGCAGGTGTTGCGGAAGTGGCAGGATGAAGCTCACTGGACACTGATGATCATTGGTAAGTAGACTGATCTCAGGTATAGTATCAATATTACTCAAAATCAATCTCTTTGTCACATCGCAGTTAGAGCCGTGTCTGACCCCGTAATGGGCAGTATGCCGTGCTGTAATAACGGTGTGATTAATTTTAGGGCATATGACAGAAATTTGGAAAAGATCGTTTTCAGGTTATGCGGTCACGAGCGAACAGTCGAATAGTCTTCTCCCTCATCGTGTGGTTTCTAATTGCTTAGAAGCAAGTGACTTCAAATGGAACAACGAAACTCGCGAGCAAACGCAAGGAGAAGCCTTCATTCTAGCTTGCTTAACGGATCCCAACAAAGTTCTTTGTCAGGTTGATATCGACCCGTTGATTACGTATGATTTGCACACATGGGCTGTTTATTAATTGTTGAATTTAGGATATTGGGTCATTTACTGTGTCTCTGCTCTGTGCAGTATCAGACGCTCAGAAATGTCGGGCCTCATGTGATCAGCCCTACCACTCTCCGAACTTTGCTGTGGGCGACTCGCCGTGTCTTGGCCGGCATCACCGCACAGGAAGAAGATGGATGTACTATCCAATTCCGGAATAAGCATGAATGGGAAACCATATTAGGCATTATGAACATGGAGCGTGGAAGTTCGCTTTCGCGGATTCTGGTTGACTTCTTTCTGTGCATGTGCTTTGACATAATCGAGCTTATGTCTGGCGAAAAGAAGTAAGTGAACCGCTTATTATGCTGTTTTATAATTTTTTGTCTTCTAGGCTCTGTGAGGAGGCTATCAAGACTCTTCTCAGTGTTTCCGAAGGTCGATCGCAAGAGGTGGCTGGAAATGAATTGTTTTATGAGAAGCTAAAGAAGGTAGATGTTCAACGTTTCAGTTCCCGTCGCCTCCTTGTGCACACGTTTGTTTGCATTGGTTCATTGTGTGGACAAGCTGAACATTACGATCGAATGACCGCAACCGTAAGTGTTGCTTTTATAATTCAACCTTTAATGGTAGATTTTAGATCTTGGTTCCTCTTGTCACCCGCTTTTGCGGATATGTCACAAATAGTTCTTGTTCAAGCAGTGTTTGCTCTGATATGGTCGACCAGCTGGAATGCTTCTGCGGTGTCGCTGAAGCGGCGCAGCCCCACAACGCTGCAATTTTGCTCCGTATGTTATACAAGCTGTATTACGATTTTAAAATCTTACTTTTAAGAGAACCTTTTTCCCGTCTTGGAACTTTGCCCAAGTATACTTGGGGCTGCACATCATGAGCAATCTTTGGTAAATGCTATTCTTATGTTGTTTGGCGAAGTGACCGAACATCTCATCATGTATATTGAAAGCATCGATTCCGTGAAGAAAGTTTACGACATTGTCGCAACCCTTATGGGAGTGTACCGCGATTGTTACCTGGAGAAGTACCGAGGCGGAGCCATTGATGAAGAAGATCAGTCTTCGGACCTCATCTATTTCTTAGATGTTGCTACGAATATTTTATCGAAGGATATTTTCAACAGCGACGAGAAGTATGAAATCAGCGATGGCGTGAAGATATCTGTCCTGGGTTTGTGAACAGCGTTTGCCTGGTAATTTACGTAGTTTGTTTTTAGAACTGAACATGCTACTGCCAATAATTAACACATCTCTGATGAGCATTCCGGCAATTGGAAAGCGGTTCTTCCGCTTCATTCTCTACATGACTGAGCTATATCCGGAGACATTGCCCCATCTTGAAGAAGGGGTGTTTCACATGTTGTTTGATATCTTGAGGGCTGCTCTCACCTGCGAGTTTGGAATGGAGGTGATGAACAACAGTGTTCAGAGTATTGGCCACATCGCGAGCTACTTTTTGAAGGAGAGGGAGAAGGCCCCCTTGCCCCCTTATACTGTGCATCGCTTGGTAGACTGTATTCCGGTTAGTGATACTTGTATTACTTATTATGCGATTACAAAACTTGTTTAGGGAGTTTTCGCGATCATACTCCAGAATGGATCTCAAATGGAAATCATGAAAAATGGACAAGTAACCCTGTTTTACATCGCTTGCTGCTCTCTGGTATGCCTTATTCTGTCAATTTTTGAGCTAAATATCAATTTTCAGCCCGACTTCTCAGAGTTTGTTCAACGGACGCTAGAAATGCAATCGCCCGAGCACCGCGAAAGCATCAGGACTGCATTCAACAACCTCATGTTCGGATTCACGGGGACATTCTCGCGGGCCTATCTCACAAACTTCAAGAAGAAGTTTGAAACATTCATCACCAACGTAAAGGGCACGTTGCGTTTGTTCTGTTAACGGGTCTATGTTGCTTTACTATAGAACGGGCTGTCAGAATTATTTCATCTTGTTACATCGTACATAACTCATAAATTTCTTGATGGACTATTGAAAGTTGGCTAGACGTGGCCCATTTGCACCTGTTTTGTCATGGCACTGAGTTCGTAGATGTAATTGATAATTTCTTCAGTTTATATGAGGTGACTCGATTGTGTTGCAGAAGGCCTAGTATGGCGCTTCATTTAGATGTTTGTGAACCAAAAGATACTATTATTAAGTTGGAAATTGTTTAAACAAGCTGTTTCGACTTGAACTGAAAATTTCGGAGCGTCGAATATTGAAAATCTGGATTCGAATAAAAATGGCATTTTGGATGGAATCTGTCGGTCTCTATAATCGTTCACCGCTTCAATAGCAGCATGGTGATTGTTTTCTGGGCAGCCACGTGAACGTTCACTTTTACGCTCTGGGTGGTCGTCAGCTCCTTTCTGTCTACTCCTCGTTCACTGTTCACAGATTCGTATTCCAAGATCCCGCCGCGACATTATTGACTACGGTAGGAATCTGATCCCCCAAAAAGCAACTGGCGATTGGAGTTTGAATTTGCCGGTCTGTTGGCACACCAAAGCGACAGTTCAACCTCAAATCTATCTTATACTTGAAGCAAACCTTAAGGATACCTGAGCATTAAGTAATCTTGCCTAACTAATCCTGCTATTGGCCTGATCTGAAGGCCTTGTTAGGGACAACTTTGAGATGTTTCCTTCAGGTCCAAACTTGAACAGATTTGGCCGGCATTTCTGTCTGGCTAATCTGGAACTTACTAGGCCATCCCCACTTTTTTGTCCACGTCTCTCGCGTATGATATTCTGTAATCCAGACTCCGATCCTTAAAATGAGCTTCCCTTTCAGAACCTAACTCCGGTAATATGGCTAAGTCCAAGAATCACACCAACCACAACCAAAGTAAGTGACCGCCAGATTTTGACGCAAAGTTTTGACCCCGCTCCGCTTTGTAGACAAGAAGGACCACCGCAACGGTATCAAGCGCCCCCGCAAGCAGCGCTTCATGTCCATGAAGGGAGTCGACGCCAAGTTCCTCCGCAACCTCCGTTTCGCCAAGAAGGGCAACAAGAAGCAGGTCAAGCAGTAAGCAGTATGGACGCCGAAGGCTTTCTCTGTAACTCATGCCATTCATTGTTCGTTGTTGGTGGCGTGTGATCTTCTCATATAAATGACTGTTTCCTTTACTCTCTTCCGTGCCCACTTCCCACATTCCGTTCGCATTCGATCGATCGAAAATGCTGCTGATTTGCACGTCTCAATGTTATGGGACTATCTTCGGTTGTTTCCCGGCTCGTCCGTTCTATTCTTTCTGCTATTCCGGCTATTCGAACTTCATATTGCTGGAAGGACTGACTTCCGTGGTTTTTAGGTTAATCCAGGGTTTTCTGCAACGCTCTCCTTAGATTTCAGGTTTATGAGACCGAAATGACTTGGGGAGTTCCTGGCTTATTCTTTTGTCATATAGGGCATGCAGGCTTGCTGTTGACTTCTGGGATCATTCATGGAACCTGCCTCGCTTTAGATACTGAGGCTCCACCAAGCTTTGTTCCTTTGGGATGTTTTTGTTCAAGATGCAAAAAAATCAAGAATCAAAATTTTGGTGCATTTTTGAAGAATCCAGCATGTCAAGAAACGAATGTGGAGATCAATAGACTTCTGGTGTCACAGTCACTATGTCTTGTATTTGGTATTCGGGTCTCAGTCGAGTTAGACAACAGGCACATCTGTAGATATCTTCAAAATTGATTAAACTTCAGAGCTTCAAAGATTTCTCTTTTTGAAAGTGCTGAAAATTGGCATAACTCCCTTTCCACCCAGATAGGATTAGTCCCCGCCTGTGAGATCCATTGAGGAAGAGCCGAGATCCGCTGCGGATAATCCGTTTATAGATCCGTGCTGCGTATATTTAGCCGAGGTCATCTATGGGTTCGGAGAGGTAGTGCAACAACGAGAGCTGATGTTTTAAGGAATTCTGGGTTCCAGAAATAAGTAGACCAATCGATTTGGTTAGGCTTAAGTTACGTCCATCGTACCAAACACCGCTAATGACCTTTTCGTAGGCATCTTTGACTTTTAATTAACGCTACGCTTAGACCATTTATGGAATTAAGAAGACGTAATCTCAGACGGATCATCTCAGCTGGTCTTTGGGAATAGCGGTACACAGACAAGACTTTTGTGAAGGACGTGTCATCTGGTATTTCCCTTCGGGTATTCCATTCCATCATGTTCCATCATGCATCAAGGATCATTTAACAGCGTTATCCCATTCCGTGGCGGCTTCAAATCAGGCCCGGAGTTCGTTGAAGAGTGATTTACGATCTGTATTTACCGTAGGGTGTTTCCTGAAATCGGGAAACCTCAACTAGCGTATTCAAGTACTAACCTGATCCATCTTCTCAAGCCAACTTTCTGTGTTCGTGACCCATTCTTCGAGTCCAATTGATACGTGTCTCCAACGCTGTGTATAAATTACGTTTTGCTGTTTTCAGATGGAAGACCATTTCCTTAGAAAGCTGACCGCCGATGGCCACGCGACCGGCGATGAAAGAAAATTCCGTGCCTTGCAGCTGGCGCTCAAAGCGTTCTTCGCGGAACCTTCGCAAGAGTGAGTTCATGAGTTGATAGCAGAATAACAATGGGAATATCAGTTATGGAACAATCGCAGCTGAGTAAATCTGTAAGGAGTGTGCCAGCGATACATCCTAATTTCCGCTTGAAAGCAGAATTTCTGACTTTGCACCAATTTAAGATGGCTTTATTTTGCCGCGATTGATTACAACGCATTTGAAGCTGCATGAGACCTTTTGCACAGGTATGGCTTTGTGGATTTACTTGACCGTCTGCTTAGGAATCTGGTTACCATCAATTGTTGAAGTGCATTTCAAGCAGCCGGATGTGCAATTCGCAATATCAATTCAGTTCTGCAGTTAGTAATCCTGTGCAAAAAAGACTATCTGTCCCAGGACCCATGAGTGCATATCGTGCGGTTGCGGGTCCTTATGCTTGCAGATGCGGTCTGTGTAAGCGGCCTAATCTGATGATTGCACGCTAGTAGTCACTGCAGTGTACTGTGCACTGCAGTGTAGGTACGCTTTGAGAAACGGGCAGCAGCTGGAACGGTCGCCTGCGATTGCTGTAGATTTCGCCGTTTTGTGATTTACAAGCAATATGGAACTGCGGCGTGATGTGGCGAATAGTAGGAGCTGGATAGTAACTGAATAGCGGACCCATGAGGCCTCTTGCACAGGTATGGCTTTCTGAGTCCTCCTAACGGCTTTTTTAGAGAACTGTTTATTGTAGTGCTTCACGAAGCCGAATGTACAGTTCTAAGTACGTAGACCTGAAATTACGGAAAAAGACCATCCATTCTGGTGACTCTCATGCGATGCGGCTTTTTGCCATTGCAGATGCGCTTTGGGTGACCGGTAAATCTCTTAATTGCACGCAATTAAGGTGTAATTACGCTTTGGGAACCGGGCCGCAGCTGGAAAAGCAAAGGCGATTTTTGCGATTTACGTAGTAGCGCGGTTTGACGCGGCAAATAGTGGCAGTTCTTGGCTTCAGAGCGCTGACGACTGAAGGGCAATGTCAACTACTCGCACATCGTATTTAGCATTTTTTAGGCAGGTTGCTAATTTTCCATTGTGACGCTTGCTTATGGCATAATGTTAACGTGGTGCCAAGGAGCGCCTATGAACGACACGTTGTGTCTTAAAGCGCGATAGTTACTGTATAACTTGAGCCAGCTGCATGTTCCCACACATAAGCCCTCTTGTATCAGCCAATTTCCGTGTTTCTAGGTGTTCCTTTCCCATGATTGTTTGATTTCCAGTGACATACTTGTATCTCTGCCATAAACCTTCCTTTTCAGGCAATATGAACAAATCGAAGCGCTGGTCAAACATCTGCACATGACCATGAAGCACACCCTAATGGAGCACTTAGCGATCGAAAGAAGCCGCCAGGAACTCGAAGAACAAATGGACGAAATACGTGAGCAACGCATTCCTCTCCTTCTTGTTTTTCAACGCTCGTTTCACTGCAGGTGAAGAGAAAGAAGACATCTACCGAGCCGAAGTCATCGCTCTCCAGCGGCTGGAACAAGCAAAACAGCTCCGGAAACATAACGCGAACTGCACGGCGCTGGTGAAAAAGCTGAAGAAGTTGCCGCCGAGGAAGCGCACGTTGAAGCAGCTGGAGAATGTGAACGAGGAGCTGAATATCTTGTATGTGAAGCAGAAGAAGCTGGAGAACAAGCTGAGGTCTAGAAGAGACCATCTGCAAGTCATGAGGAGCGTTTTCTCGCATTTTGACGAGTCCGAAGATGGTATGTTTGCAGTTTTGGTCAGGTAACGAATGGGGCAGGATTGGAATCAGAGCAGATTGAAAGCAGACTTGGCTGTGGTCACAGTTGGCCGCAGTCTGGTGAGACCCAGACGTGGGGATCTTGAGATTGCGAAACGAAAGATTGCGATGTGTCTAATTCGTGCGTTTCAGAGTACGAAGAACCCGAAGACAAGCCATTCCGGGACGAAGACATGGAAGTCGACGAGAGGCGAGAACGCAACCCTCGACCATTCCGGGCTCAATTCAACCACCGAGAACGGCACCGCCACGACGAGCGCGACCATCGCCACCGCGGCGGACGATCCAGACGGAAGGGAGCGGCTGAACGCCACGAGCGCCACCACAAGTAGCACCTTCCCAATCCTTCCAACCTTTGCTGAGCCGAGCCTGTCCGAATTTCTCACGTTGCCTTCCTGCTGTCCCAACTATCTTTGCCTTCCGTTTAGTCATGATTTTATGTGCACAAGTACGGTATTTATAAAAACTGATCTCTGTGGCTTACTTAACAGGGGTACGGTAGTTGAAGCGGACGTTTTTGAGCCACCACTGCAGCCGTCCACTTCTTATCAGCGCCGTTTTTTGCGGTTTTCATGGCAGTCGCCCGGTCATCTTCATGGGCGCTTGGCGGAGGTTGTCAGAGCAGCGTCGAGGTGTCTGTGTGCAGTAAACGGCGTTCTGCGTGGAGAACGGCGCTCGTTAGTGATATGAACCCCGCTCGGCGAGGTCGAGATTAAGTGAGCGCTGATAATTATTTGGTCGTCGTTGGTCGTTCGACTGAAATGTTGCGTGTTCACCTGCTTCTGTGGGTGTCCGTGAACCGTGTTTGTATCAGGTGTCTCAAGCTTCTCCAGTAATGACATGAGATCCTCGGCCATCTTTGCAAGCCGAGTCAGGCGCTTTTGAGACTTCTTGCGAAATTGCATGAAATCGCAACTTTTGAAAGTTTGGTAATTGTCTGTTTGAGTTTGGCTGTGGACTCTGAGCTACTAGACTGGGATTGGCTTTGAGAGATCTAGATTTGGACTCCGGATTTGAGTGAAATGTCCATCTGAAGCGTAAACAAATGTTTCGAAATGGTCTCCAGTAGAGGAGTTGTTTCGTAAGGAACACTCTATTGGTTGCTAGCGACCGCTGTCGTGCACCCAGACGTGTCTTAGCTCCAGACGAAACATATTTCCGATTTTTGGTTTCAGTTTTGCTGAGTCATAGTCTCCTGCAAAGTGCAAGTTGCATGTTTTGTGCTTAGAGCCAAAGTCTCAGTAGTTCTCTATCTTCGGATAGCTTCGCGAAGTTTCGAAAATGGCATTGAGACCGCGCTATTTTGGCTGAAAAACGGATTTTTGGTCTCGAACTGTCGCCTTTGGGAACTGTCTCACATTAGCTGTTCGGCCCGCATAGGACTCGACTGTTACCTTTGATTCTACGACAGCATTCTGGCAGCGGCGAGTCCAGAACGTTCCCGTTCGTTGTAAGATGCCCAAAAGGGTTGGATCGGCTTTAAACACCGTAAATCTCTCTGAGTTTTGTCCGGGAATAACCAAATGTTGATATCCCAAATCCTCACCCAGTTCCTGACTTTGTCCCTTTTGTGAGCAGTCGCTGCCTTTCCCTTGAAAAGCTCAAAACGGCAATCCCAGAACCGAGCTTATCCAGAGTCCAGAATCGAAGTTGCCGAAAATGCCTTATTTTGACAGGAATCCAAAGCTTCTGGTTTGAGCGATGAGAGATTGAGACACCCATAGATAGGCGTAGACCTTGCCGGAACGTGCCGCAGGAGCTACACACATAAATGCGCGTGGCGACCGAGAGCAAGCACACCCTTACAGCAGCTGCATTTGCCGCCGTTCGTTCCCGAAGCGGCGGAACCGAGATAGAGGGAATTCGTGTAAGGTTGGTCGGTCGTCTCGCTGCTGGTCGCGTCCGTCGACTGCGCACCTTTATTCGCCTTTTCCCTTCTGTACTGCTGCTGCTCGTTTGCAGTCGGGCGAATCGGCAGCAGGCCGTCGTCGTCTGTCCGCGGGGTTGAGCGAGAGGCACGTCAGGCAGTCGGACGCGGCCTGTCAGGGACTCGCGCAAATCAACTCTCCTACTCGTCACCGCGCCTTTCCATTCGTGGCGATTGTTTTGATTGGGATGCCGTTGGCTCTCTATGGGAAAACAGTGGGAAGTTCTCAGAGGGATTGGTGCTTTGAGCAGATTAGGCTTTGGGCGTGCCACGGGGACTTGTTTTAGGTGTGGTTCCGTGAGGCTTTTGCCTAGATTTTAAACCGATTCTGAGTCAACTTGTCTTTAAGTCACGTCAGGCCATTTTTGAGCCTTTCACTGCCCTTTGCACCGTCAAATTGCGGCTATTTTTGGTCTTCTTAGAATGCTTTGCTCATCTATGGATCGACTTAGGGTCTGCCGATCATGGCTACAAGCGACCATCAACGTTTTCGTATCTTTGAAACCAAAAATGTTATGGAGACTTGCTTTCCGTAGGCGTAGAAAGCATCTATTGTTGTTTTTAGACGTTCCTAAAAGCCCAAGCCCGATTTAATGGATCTGGGATGCCAAAAGTGTTGACTCATGATGCAAACAGTTTCTTTCCCTCCTTGTTTCACTCAAGTTGTGGAAACATGTCCTTATGTTCAAGATTACGAGCACTTACGCGACCATGGAGACAAGGATTAGTGTCTCACCTTGAGAGAGCTTACCGCGAATTGTTAAGAACGCCTCCGTTTATGGGTTTCTATGAATGGCAAGGAGAACTCGGCCAATCTTTGACCTGGCTGAGATCAGAGATCAGACGTGTAATCAGTTTTCTTGTCTTGGCCTGCACCGTGGCTTCTCCGCATTTCGCTATTTTTTGTTTAAACGGACGCTGGCGTTTTCGGTTTATGAGTTGCTTGGCTCCGGGTGGTTCAAAGTCCGATTTTGGCGCGGGGCAGTTCGACTCTACCGGTTTGCTGAGAACGCCAAAGAAGCTCTTATTAAACACCCAAGCCTAATCAATATCTGATCCCGAACGGGACTGCCTACCAAAGCCGGTTAAGACCCGCTACTGGTGGCTTCACTGCCCGGCCGCGAAGTGTCCTAAGCCAGACTTTGGTATAGGACTGTTTGACTCCGCTGGTTGGCTGAGCGTGCCAAGCAGTTGCTACCTTAAAGCAGTTTTAGCTTTCAAGCTAAACTCTGAGCTCCGGCTTAGACTTACCGTTGGCCCGTCTGGTGACAAAATGTCCTAAGTCGCGCAAGGGTAACTGGCTTGTGGGAAACGGTTTCAGAAGACGGGCGACAGAGTCTCAAATCATGAAACCACGTTTCCTGTCTTTGGACAAATACACATTTTGTACTCAGAACTAACCTTCATTGGATAGATCAGACGCTCTTTCGCGCGACAAGGCCTAGGCATTGGTCACAAACAAGCGCCCACTGTACATTGATCAATGAGTACTGGGCACAAGGTTGAAAGGTCGCGGTTTTCGCCGTTCCCGTCAGCCTTCTTGTAGTCATTTCTACCTTTAGCCAAAACGTCAAAATCGGGCTTTTTGAATATTGCAATTTCGGCTACAGAGACAAGCTGCTGCAGCTGCGCTTCTCTGTCTAATCAAATCATTTTAGGACCCTTTCATATGAACCCATTCATGACCTATCCTCCAAAAGCCAGCTATTTAACACGAATTAGGTTCCAGATTTAATAGCAAAACTAATAAAAGATTAATTGTTTTATAAACTTTCGACCTCCCGCCTTGCAACAACGTTCCACCGACGACCACAACCACGACCGGTGCAGTCACAGAGTCAGTCCATTAGACCCCAAAATCCATTCGCAAAGGACAGGTGCACTTTTTGGCGCTTAGTGTAACACACATTCGCGCTTTTGTAGAAGATCTGAATCTAGGTTGGTGCTCTTTAAACTCCGATTGAGTGAGTGATGTGTGGCTTGGACACGCTTCCTACATTATGTATTCCTTCCTGTGACTTCCTGTTTATTTCCTGAAATCGCGTTCCTGGTCATTAGCTGCACAACAACATTCTCCGGATTAGTCCTCCACGGATCTCTACGAGCCTCAGACTGCACCGTCAAAACAGTTCTATTTGGGACTGGAATCAGGAGTTTCTGGATTCTATTAAGTTCAGGTCCTAAACACAGAAATCGGCTTGTTTTGGGATAATTTTGTCTAGTAGAGAACTATACGAATCGGTTAGAACTTAGATTCAACCTCCCTTGGGATTGCCGGGGCAGCCGACAAAGCTCTAATTTAAGGTGCTGCCGACTCGGCTAATTATACCTTGGGGACGCGCAGGTTTATGCTGATCACGGACGGTGAGGGACTGAACTCAGAATGTTGCTCCTTCCCTTCACATTCACAGCCAAGCTTCTGTCCTGATAATTGTTTATACTGTGTGGGTCTCGCATGGAAAGTTTCAGCCCAAACCGGAGTTTTCACCTTGAGTTCTTTTCGAGCTAATCACTTTTTAAACTACCAAGTAACTTTCTCTCTCTTTCGAGGTCATCTTCGTCCGACATGCTAATTAGGTCTTTGGTTAGGAACCATTTTGAGGTTAACGCTTTTTGCCGTTTTCTCGCTGACCCGAAATCCGGTTTTTCCGGTTCTCTGGGTTTCACTTTTCACGTTTTCAGCGCTTCTATCAACAGCGTCAATATGTGAAATTTGAATTTTAGATTTTTTGAGACGGAACTAGGAAAAGTCGACTTCTAGAAAGTTCCGGATTGAATGCCTGGTACTCCCCTGTCTGACCCTCATCCCCTGTGCTTCTCCAAAGTGGTCAAAACTGGGACTGATCACAGTGGCTTCCTGTGTACCCCAACGACCTTTTGTTTCCGTCCCCGTGCGTGAAAAATAACTGTGCAAGCAAGACCCAAGCAGGGCAGCCAGCCAGCCAACCGACTACTACACTTGTACCGATCCCGATCGCCCCAGCGTCGGGGCTTGTTTTCGCAAGGTCCCAGCGCGACATCTGCGGGCGCGCTACTGTCTACCGCGCCGCCAGCGTAGTTCTTGTCGCAGTGAAATGGTTAACCGGGGAAGAGGGAGGAGGAGGAGTGGGGGAACGCGGGGAGACTCTCTCTTTCTCTTGCTGAGGGGGAGGGGTGACGGAGGACTAGGGGAGAGTTGTGCAGGCAGGAGAAGGGGGAGTACTGGGGAACGGGGAAACGCGAGTGAAGAGAACGTCGCGTTAGACAATGCGAGACGGGTAGTGCGAATATAGACAACCAACCAACCCCAGCCCAGCAGCAAGAGCAGCGGTGGTGGTGGCTGCGGCGGCGGCGAAGATAGCGCAACCGCCGCCGCCGCCCCGGAGCGGCTGAAGGGAAAAGGGGGACGGGGAGAGGGTTGCGGCGAGTGCGGCGACGTCAGCGGCGGCAACGTTGTTTCTCGCAAGGAGCGACGAACGACGACAACGACACGACGCAGGCAGGCAGCCAGCAGCAGCGATAAAATAGAAAATATGGTTTAATGTTCTGCAAACGCTGCTGCTATTCCAAAAATGGATTCTGTTCGCGCGCGGGCGCGCGTTTCTTCACTTGCCTCGTTGTCTCCGTCTCCGTTCTCCGAAGGGTTCCATTTTTGCACAGACGCGCGCGTTCTCTTATTTTGATTATCACAGTGTTGCCCATCGCGATGTTCACGTGCGACTGTTTGCGCCCTTATCAAAATGAGAGAGAGTCCTTTAATTAGGTCGTTCTCTAGTGCGTGTGCTGTTATTGCTGTTGCGTTATTGCGATCGGTAGCCAGGAACTCTGGCCAGTTTTGGGTCTGAACTGGCAGTCTTAGTCTGAAGACCTTTGGAAGATGGTCAAATCGAGTTTAAGGGGCAGATAGGAGTTCCAGAATCGGTATTTCTCAATTCGGACACAAAACCGTATATGCCAAAATTAGGGAAGGCTAAGATAAGATTCGCTGGTGCCTCAGGTCTTTGGGTCCAGTTGCCATTTTGTGTCTGCCACGTTTCCAACTTTTGAATCCAGCTTTTGGCTTGCAACAAGCGATAGGAGGCGTCTCAGCGTGGTGATCTTTTGACACTGAACCAAACTGACGAAATCCTGAGCACAAAGTCAGCTTGTCTTGACCCAAATGGCCAACCTAAGCTTTGCTGTAGACCGACCCCAGACGCGTTTACAGCTGATTTTGGCGCTTTGTGTCTCAAATGTAGCCGTTTCAAGGATCTATAGTATCTAGACACTTTTGGCAATTCTGAACGGCTGGATTCACGGATCCATAACCCCGTCTTAGACCCCGTTTTTCGCTGTTAGCTTTTCGTGTGTTTCCAAATGTGCCTCTTTGTGTTTTTGGACAACAAAAGACCCACCGCGGCCTAAACTATACGTTGTCGTCGTGTGTGATCGGCGTTCCACTCGTCGTTGTCTTGTTCGTTGTCGTGGCTTGCCAGCAGCATCATCATCAGCCAGTAGCCATCACCGATCAGCTGTTTGCCCCGAGCACAATCTTCTTCGTCTTTTTCGCGGCGGCGGCGTCGGCGGGGCGGCGGGGCGGCGAACGACTGTCGCCGGCGAAGAAAACGCGAGGCGACAACGTTGTCAACCGATCGTTGTTGCGGCAAAACGCGAACGCCGCCGCCACGACAACTCTTGTTTGTGTGTTGCTTTTCGCCACAGCGCCACCATTGATATTATACACATACACACTTTTTCTGTGACTACGCCGAGATAGAGGCACATATAGACAAGAGGCAGCGGTGGGGGCGCTCAACGCAGGCACGCAGGCAATTCTGAAGAAGAACGGAACTTAAAGGGGCAGCAAAAAATGACTGCCCGGAGGCAGCAAAAGTGGGTAGTGCGAAGAGAGGTGCGAGTTGAGAGGGCGAGCGATAGGTGCGAAGTGAGTTCTAACCCCGGACTCAATGTTGCCTTCCTCTCCCCCATCGGTGTATTGATTCGATTTCCTTTGTTCGGGCGTGAGGGGACGCACGCGTTTTCCTTGTTCTCCCCCTTCCCCCCGCACGGTGATCTCACTTCGTGAGAGAACTGTATTTGATGTGTTGACAAGTTGGTTTTGTTGGCCCCCATGTAGGCAAACGGGAGACGCGCGAGATGGTGTTTCTTTCCAGTTTTGCCGCTTTTGAAGGCTGTCGGCTGAGTGGGTCTTTGAGAGACTGTATATGTACTTGAGTCCAGGAACGGACTTTTGGAGAAACGTTTAAGGGTGAATCAGGCAACGTTTTGTACAATCATACGGTAATTCTCAGTTATTAAGCTCCTGTCTATTCTATTGAAAACGTTGCCTGAATCTCTAAACTCTCAAACTTGAAACCTCAGAAGTTAGCAACCTAACTGCTGAGGTATTTGGGTCACTTACAGCCTGACTTAGATCTGGCTAGCGAATCGGGGTAAAGCTTGTCTCTCAGATCCAACCAAACTGTCCATGGCTGTGACCGTGACACTTTGGCGGACTTAGGAAACGGTGGCCAAGACCGTGGCTAATCTGTCATTAGACAAGCCGAGTGCTCTGCCGACGGCACTACGGGCCTAGGATTTTGATGGGCTCAAGACTGTCCTAACCGTCGTTTCCTAGTCTTAGCCACCGTTTTCCAGGTCAGCCACGGGTTTGGTCATCGTTTACCAGGCTTGATCACCGAATCTGAGGTCCTCCACGGTCTTGGCCACCATTGGCCACCGTTTCTTGGGTTGGATACAGTGCCGGTGAAAAGCCCGT
>KN167080.1:51414-67642 GCA_000757745.1 Steinernema scapterisci
TAGTCAGCGTCGTCCCAATCCCCACCATAACTACCATGCTGCCTACTAGCTTAAGCTTCATGCTTCAAATTTTTTAGTTTTAAGTTTTCCTAATCGTATTCACTCGCCGGCACTGATCAGCTGTACAGTACCGCTCCCATCATTTCATAATTCCACGCATTACGCAATAACAGTTCTCTGCTCAGCATGACTAGCCCCCCAACAATGAGTCAACTCTGCACATTCTCTCGCTCAAATACAAATTCGGAATTTATCATTTTCTTCCTTTTTTCCTTTTTTCCTTTTGTGCTTTTTTGTTTTCTTAGCATCTTCCCAGAGATCGCGCTCAGACTCTCTGCTCCGCTTTCCTAGACGTTGCAGTTTATCCGCATTCGGCCCGGCTGATTTCCATCTCGAGCTTCTCGCGCTTCCTCTCGCTCGCCCCTCGCAGCATTAGCATCAGCAGCAGCCAAAAAATCTTTCGCGCAGCTTTTTGCAAATGTTTTTGCTTCGGGCTTCAGGCTTCTCTCTTCTTTTTTCCTTTCTTCTCTGTGCTACTGCTGCTTCTTTTTCGCCTCCAACACAAAGAGGCGTGAATTGAGTTCCCGCAATGTTGCCTTCCTATTGATTCGTTTCGTTTTCGGGGAGTTCGCCCGTCTTATTCTTCTTCTCCGTGCTCGTGTCGTTTACCAACGACGACGACGGCGATGATCACCGTCGTCGTCATCATCATCTCGATGAACAGCGTTGCCCCTCCGCATCGCCGTCTTATGTTGATTTTGACGATGTCGCCTCGACCCGGGGACGACGACCACGACAGGGAGGAGGAAGGAGGTGGAGCTGGAGAAGAAGGCGGTGGAGATCATCGGGGCGACGTTGACTATTCGAAAGTTCGGTTCCTCCGGTCCGTCAGCGAAGCCAAAGGGACAGATCGAGAGAGAGCGTGACAATTTGTAATTCTGGCTTTTTGTAAATTCAAGGTTTCCAAAGATCGCCAAGCATTAAATGGGATGAATTGGATTCAGCCTACATTGTTAGCCCTGTTTCTTCCGGGTGATATCTGACTTTTCTGTGAATCCGCCTTTTTGCAAATTCCCTGTTTCCAGAAACGACGGTTATAGGTGGGACCAAAGGCTATTTGTGCCTTGTTTTCAGCTCAGATCAGCCAGGTGATCTCTGACCTTTCTCTTAAGCTCAATTTGCTGACCATGCTGATGTTATAACCTAAGCTGTTGATCCTCTGATCAACCATTTTGGGTCCTTCTAAGCCGCGTGCCTGGAATGTGTCTCTTATCTACGGTTTCGTATTGTGGTCCGTGGAAGCATATTAAATCGTGCTCGGCTTCAAAATCGAACATTTTCAACCGTCCTCCTAGGAGATAAGTGAATCTTGAAATTCGAGTTCTCCGGGTCACATTCAAGTGGCACCCGTTCTGATTAAACTCCCCGAGAAACAAGATAAAATGCAGGCGAGGAAAAATGGGTCAACCAGAAAATGGGTTGAAACTGTCGTCCCCACCTCTTCGATCAATAATCTGGGTTTCGAGAACGGGGTTCGGGTCGTCTTATCAGTTCGGTTTGTCACCTGAGATGCTGTTCTTTGTCCTTTTCGGAGGAAAACATCTCGCTCTGCTCGGATCCGTCTTATCCATTCCGTGGAATATTTCCATCGCTGTTTTGCAAATTTTGGGATTTTGTTTGGTGTTTATGTTTAACGGAAACTCGCGCTTTTGGAGTCATTCTCCTTCCAAAGGCTATTTCACGCTAATTAGACGGGCATCTTTCGCTTCTGTTCTTCGACCTCACGAGTCCTGGGAAATGACTAATTGGGTTCGACATCAACTGCTATTTCCGCATGAGTGTGTCTGACATCTGCAGCTTCTGGCCAGCAAATTAGTTATATCCTTCGAATTTACTCTCTTTGTCTGATTTTGGAGGCAGAGAACCTTGCTAAAAATCAGATTTCGCTTAGATCGCTTGCCCAATTCAACTGTTTCTGAGCGAGATATGCCAGTTTTTAGCGCATGACGTCGATCGCACCTGCACATATTTACACCTGCATTCCCATTTTTATCGTTTTGTGGTGGTTTTCCCGAGCCGATTCACTATTTATTGTCAGCTGGGTAGTCCGATTGCATATGTATTGGGCGAATCGGCATGTGATTCTCCGTTTTTCGGGCTTCATTTTTACGGGTCTCATGCTACGGAAAAGGGACTGCAAAAATTGAATCTGTGGGAAGCCAAAAAATTGCTTTCGTGGGAATCTCCCACGGGAACATTCTCATGATATGGATAGGAAGGATTTGATGAGGGACGTGACTCAAGGTGGGGTTTTGGGGTTTGTCTCTAAGCAGCAGTATTGACGAGCCCGGATTTGATCCTGGAACTTAGGGGTCCCGATCTAGACTACAATGAACGATGACCATAGCCGAAACGGTGGTTAAACGGAAAACGATGGCCAAAGCCGTGGCCAACCGGAGTAGTAGAGGCCAAGTTCAGGAAAGTGCGGCCAAGCCTAGGATGCACCGTTTCTAGGATGCCTAGAATGCAAAGTCGGCGGCTTAGGCCACCGTTTCCAAGATCTCGCACGGGCTTAACCACCGTTTCGGCCACGGCTACGATTTAGTGTAGTTTCCCTGGATTGTGGTTTAGGTGTTCTGAGCTCCTGGAAAAGCTGTCTTGAGTGTCTTCGTGGATCTGATTCTGGGTTTCATGTTGTAGCGGTCTTAGAAAGAAGCCAAGAAACATAAATCTTAGAAACTGCTATTTTCGTGCCGAGTTCAACCACAAATCTTGTCGTGCTCGTGTCGCCGTATTTCCTCGTCTCCCGATTCCGCCTCACAACAGTCTTTGTCTCATTTCAGAAAAGTTCAGTCTGTTCCGATGGGTTGCTGAACACCACTCTACAAACACATAATTCCACTTTCGTTTTTCTTTCCCCCTCCAACAAACCCCTCCAAAACGAGCAACAAAAAAGAACAGTCACCACTATTGTCGCACCTGGTTTCCCCCTGCCGGCGTACGCGAATCACACAACCACAATCCATCGTCCCCCGTTTCCGTCTTCTTCCTCCTCTTCTTCCACTTTCCACAGTCGCGCCTGAGCAACTCCTCTCACCGTGCATTCGAAACAGCCAGAAACAGCAGCCGTCGCGATGAGCACACACGGAGGCAACTTCTTCATGCCCACTGCCGGCGGAGCAGCCGACTGGTCGCCGTTCGCCTCGTTCAGCAGTTCCAGAACCGGCGGCTCCAGGACGCCGTCGCTCTTTGACTCTCATCCACAGCCGCTGAACGCCATGCTCAATCTGACACCGGTGACAACGGCTCAGCAGCAACAGCAGCAGGATGCCGCGCTCTTCTCGCAGATGTACAAACCGGTGATGCAGGATATGATCGCCGGGATTGGCAAACTCACCTGGTTGAGCTCGAAAGCGGGACTGCTCACTTGTTCTGGACCTAACGGCAACAACAAGACGGTTTCTTTCCAGCTGAAGGATTTCTGTGATGCGGTAAGTGGACTCATTCATAAGGATTATCAGAATCCTGAAACGGTTTGCCTGCATGGCAAGGAAGTGAATTCAAAACTTGATTATTTCAAACCATTTTGGTCTTTTTTGAAGCCCGAAAATAGACATTTCGTGACTAAATCTGCTTCATTTCAGGGTGTAACAGACTTGACGTTAGTCCTCCGGCCAGGATTCACTTTATCATTCCAAGCGATTGCCAGCGATGCGGGTGACTTGATTGCGACAGCAGTGTCCCCAGTGATGGGAGCGGTAAGTCTTCCGATTTCTCAACCCCACTGACCAATCTTCTCTTCAGGAAGCCGAACTCGAGTTCGCCAACGCGTCAGAAGTGGACCTCGAATCTCCAGAACTGGCAAGTGCATGTGGACCTCCTCGCCTCGCGAAGGACACGTATTCGGTGGATCTGGAGTTGAAGGCGATCCCGATGCTGCTCTCCATCTTCCGGATCAATCCCACTCCTCAAGCGCAGCTTTCTAGGTAAGTCTGGTTTCGGATAGTTGGAGAAAGTGGCTCTTTGTGTCCACGAACCGTTTTGGAGGCTCGGCTTTGTTTTAGGGTTTAAAGGCCGTTTCGGGGCATTCAAGACGGGAAATATTAGTCAGCAGGAATGCTTTTGTTGTGAATTAAAAAAAGCGAAATTTCTGGCGAATTTTGGAAACTATCAAAGTGGTCTTTGGGGGTCACTTGCACTGGGTTCCAGGGAGCTTGAATTGATTAGCTCAGCCCAAAACGGCACTTGTAATTTGGGATCAAGGAAATCGCCGTTTTCGCCGACTTTTCCTAACGTTTTCTCTGTTTAGCCTGCACAGCCAGATCAGCAACTGCGGCGACGAAGAACTCTTCCGCTACGTTGGCACAAGCAGCCTGAAACGACGTCAATTCCTGGAACGCCGAACGCACATCTTCAAGATCGGCCAAGGCGACTGCGTAATCCTGCAACCGGGTGCCGTCTTCAACGCCGTCTCCTCGCTGGCACGTTTCCTGCTTCGCCGTGGTGGCGCCACGACTACCGACGCCCTATTTGAGTACTTCACCAACTGTCCAGATCTCGATCGCGATGCTTATCGAATCATTGGAGAAGGTGAGCCAACATTTTGGTCTAAACCTCTTTTCTGCCGCCATCGGTTTCTGGGTGGATCGAGTGTGCAGCGTTATCGACCGGATGGCGGCGTTATGTAAACGGGGATCGCGATTCCCGAAGGTCACGATCGCGGGAAACGAACTCTGAGCATTGATTCCGGTGTGGCTCTGTTCCGACCTTGGTCGACGTTGCCGCTACTGCTGTCGCCACCACGTATTATGAACCGAGGCGCAATTTGGGGGAAAGAGTGGCTTGTTTTGAAACTGCGGACTGTGTGTATTACAAACACGGAGAGCGGTCGCCGGCGGTCCGCCGCTCGAGGGCTGGTTTCAAGGTTACGCCAGTGGAGACAGGGAGAGAGAAGTCGGACCAAAAAACGACAACGATGGTGCATATGAAGGACGGGTGAAACCGTGAACGCAAAAGTGCAAATATCCGCTGTAGAGACTGAGTATGGGAGGACGGAGAGGGTCATTTGTCATTTGATTGCGGGGGATATGGAAAATTGAATGATTGCGACAATTAGGGCGAACGTGGGAGACGTGTGAAAGGGGTGTTGCAGGTGTGAACGGGGCTTGGTGGACTGGAGAAGGGCAGAAAATGTGTGTGGCTGGAGACAAGGAGGGATGGCATTTCAGAAAAATGAGGTTTGAGAGGGAAGCAAGTCGTGGACAAGGGTTCTTGGGGCTCACATCCAAGGTGGGATTATGGAAGTTGGAAACAGAATTTTGGAAGATTTAGAGGAAGTTGAAGAAGTGGGATACGGTAATGACCAAACACAGATCTGATACGATAGACCGGGAAGTGGATCAGAGTCAATTCTGGACTCTCAAGTCCTCAATTCTACAGCTTTTGTGTTTGTGGTTCCACTTTGTTAATCTTCCAATTTAGGTCGCAGTGCCTTCATGAACCTCATCACGGAGCACTCTTGGATCTTCGCCCTCTTCCCCGGCGGCCTGTTCGTCTCGGTCAAGCGCAATCTCCCTCACCTCGACTACACCGGCTTCATCACGAAGAACTTCACCGAGGCTGACTCCACCAGCGTCCGCTCCATCTTCAACAAGCCCACTCCGCTCTCGTCGCTCTCCGCCGGCAGCAACTCCACCATGCTCCCGACGCCTCTCCTCGGCCCGGCTCCCAACAGGCTGTCTAACCACCCGGTCTCCCTGAACGGCAACGCCGGAGGCCTATCCAACGGCTCCGGCCTAAACAACGGTGGCGTTAACGGCGGCTCGGCCACTCGGCCCATCGGGCCAGTCCGGAGCAGTATGTCCCCGATTCGCTTGGTGCAAAAACCTAGAGTTCGCCTTGTAGATGGCATGCTGAACGGCGGAAAGCCGAACGCTCCATCGCTGAATGGGGCCTGGATGGCGCCGCAGTCGGTGTTCGATTTCGGGCCGGTGCCCGGCGATCTCTCGGCCGGCTCGTCGCCGCTGTCGCCGTGGCCTCCGGCGTTCCATTCCAACATGAACGTGTTGCCGTTCTCCAATGGATCCCACCAGCAACAGCAGCAGCCGAGTGTGACCACAGCGTCTGCGCAGACGTCTTCGGTCTGGACTGGAACCAGTGCCGCTGCAAACGCTAATGGCAAGAACCGTTCTAAGACGTGTGATGCTGCCACTCAGACGGACTACTCTACGGTATGTGCACTTTTGTATCTTCTGCTCTTGGCCCTAGGCCAGCATGGGTCTTGACAAGCTTGTGAATGGATTTGGTCCTGATTGTCTGCGAGACCTCTGTCGGCCGATTCACAAGCTGCCAGTCACTTTCTGCCTGTCTCTCCTGGGGACATACCTGAAGATGGCTGGGATTCGGCCAAGACAGAAGTGTGCAGTCCCTTTCTTCGCTTTTTGTGATCTGATTTGTATAATGCCGTCTTATTTTCAGTTCACCAACGAGATCGCCTGCGGCCCCGACGAATCCGTGCACCGCTGTGCCTGCGGCAACGTCATGCCGGTCGGAGCCTGGAGTCCTTCCTCCTCCTCAGCGCCTTCTGCTCCCTCCTCCGTCTCGCAGCTGTCGCCATTCACCGGCGGCGGCTTCTCGAAGAGCTCGCTCTACTCCTCGTCCGGTCGTTCTTCTTCCGGCGACGTCTCCGAGCAGAGCAGCGAGCGGCTCTTCACTCCCTTCACCCAAGTGCTCCCCTTCGACCTCACTTTCTCCGCTATGAAACTCACCTAAGCATCAAATCACCATTTCTCTAGTCTCCACATCGTTTCTAAGTTATTCTCTCGACTCCTTCCCGTGCACTTATCTTCCGTATCCTCACCTCTCTCCGAGTAAACGCCTCTCAGATTCTTCTATTGCAGATTTCTCTTAACATAGTCGATATCCATAATATTTAGACTCCTTAGACCTTTTAGTCACCCTCGAACTCTAGCTCTCATCTACTCTCACTTCTTGTTCACTCAATCTACTCACATAACAGAGCTTCAAACGTACTTTTATCTCTCGAAAAGTCCCACGTCCCCATGCGCCTCAGACTGTTGTATATTAATCTTCTCCTTCCTCGAACGCCCTCCACAAAGTCACCATTTGTTGCCTGTATGCCTCTAGCTCGTTCGCTGCCACATCCAAGTGCACTATAACCACTTTTTGTCTTCTTCTTGTTATTCTCGACCATACTCTCTCAACAATAGTGGCCTTTTACCTTCTTCAGAACACAGGTGAACTCGTCTTTTTTCTCCATCCCCCTCAAGCGTGGCGTCTAGTTCCAAAAGAACCTCGTAGAATTCCTGCCACAGCCCTCCTCTTCCCATCAATCGTGTCTTATCCTCCTCGCCGCTGCACCAAGCCCGAAACAAACACTTATTTCTCCTCTTGTTTCCTTGTAACATTGCCAAAGACCATTCCATAACAACCGATAACCCATTTCCCGCTTTATCCTCCGTCCTCCCCCGTGTACATACCACATTCGTCGTTGCCTTCTTCTCCCCCCGACCTTCTCAGTCACTAGTTCAAAGTCCCCTGAAGCATATATACGTATATCTCTTATCTTAACCGACGTTTCCTCGTTCTTTTCTCGACATTATGGGTGGTTTCCTCTCTTCGTCTTCTCTCCAAATCGAGCTCCAACTCTGCCATCATCGTTCAAAAACACAAAATACCAAGTATTCTTTCGTTCTCCGCGCCAACCTGTGAACTCGTCTCTAGCAATCTAATCAACGAAATGATTTTCTCGCCTTCGAAAGTTTCTCCTAAAACCCAAAAATTGTCTTCTCTTTGTTGTGATCAAAACCGTTCTATGAGGGTAGCTCCACTTTGCCTCTTTCCTCCCCTTCGTTTCTCTCAGCGCTTCAACCGTGTTGTCTTTCAAAGAGGTTCGTGCAGATTGTGATCGATTCCCGTTATTTCCTGATTTCCTCCTCCCTCGATGTTGTACATGTTCACTCTACCTTCATCTCAATCTCGTCTCTCCAAACAAACGTTCTATTCAACGCCCAGACCCATTGTGATAACTCTCCGGAACACTTCCCTTACCGTATCCTTAGTCCACGCAGCCCCTTGTCTCTCTCTCCTGTCCCAGTAAGCCCCTTAACTTATACCGCTGCCTATTCTATCTCTCGTTTCACCTTTTCCGCCTGTCTCTCAACAACAAACACGAAAATGGGTAGCCAAAAATTATCTCGAATTGTGCCTCAACTCCTCGTCTCTCCTAAGGTCCCCATCCCACTCTCCTCGTCCAGCTCCCGCGGTTCTCAGCTCTTACCACAACAACTCTAATCACAAGTTTCACTCCCCATTCCTGGTTTCCAATCTACCGTAACCCCGTTTTTTTTGTTGTTCTAAGGTCTAACCAAATAGATCAATTTGTGCCATATAGATTCTCCTCGTGCCCTTTCTCTCTCGCTCCTCTCGAACACCAATTCATATGCCTTCGCGTTTTAATACGTGTGCGGGTCCGATTTCTCTCCTCCTCTCTCTTATCTCTAAAGACTGACTGGATTAGCCTGGTCGCTATTTTCCAACTTAACCATTTATTTGTCTTTGTCGTCTTATTTAATCTCGCCTCTCTGGTAATCACTTTCGTAACGATTCTGATCCCCGTAGCCGTCTTGTAATGGCCGTTTTCGTAATGCCTCAGCCCTCTCCCCCCAACACTTCTCTCATCTAAATGCCTCTCTCTCTTTCTCCGATTGTGATTTGTAATTTGCAGCTTAATTTTTCTCAGTCAGTAGTAAATAGTAAATAAATTTATCCCCAAAAACAGCGTGGAGTGGTCACAGACCCAGATCAGAGGGGTCAAGATGCTTATACAGTGAATGGGTTGTCCTGGTGCAGGCAGAAGGGATGGGTCTTATTGCATTCATTTCTACAGGTTTTCCAGCCCATCGATGGTGTCACAGGCCTAGAACGGAGAATTCAGGTGGGTTATAGAGTGATTGGGTTGTCGTGGTGCAGGCAGAAGAGACTGGGTTTTATCGCATTAATTTCTGACCTGTCTTCGACGTGGTTTCTCGGTTCAGCTCCCAACAGGTTGTCCAGCCCTTCGATGGAGTCCCAGACCCAGAGCAGGTGGGTTATAGAGTGATTGGGGTATTCTGGTGCAGGCAGAAGGGACTGGGTCTTATTTCATTCGTTTCTACAGGTTGTCCAGCCAATCTATGGTGTCACAGGCTTAGAGCAGAGGATTCAGGTGAGTTATACAGTAAATTAGAGTGTCTTGGTGCAGGCAGAATACATGGGTTTTATCGCGTTTATTTCTGCTTTGTCCTCGACGCGATTTCTCGGTCCAGCTCCCAACTGGCTGTCCAGCCCTTTGGTGGAGTCGCAGACCCAGAGCAGAGAATTCAAGTGGTTTATAGAGTAAATTGGGGTATCTTGGTGCAGGAAGAAGGAACTCAGTCTTCTTTCATTCATTTCTGCAGGTTTCCCAGCCCATCGATGGTGTTACAGGCCCTAGAGCTGAGGATTCAGGTAGGTTATACAACGAATGGGTTGTCCTGGTGCAGGCAGAAGGAACTGAGTGTCATCGCATTCATTTCTGCCCTACCCTCGACGTTTTTTTCTTGGTGCAGGCTTTCGGTCCAGCTTCCAAACGGGGTCTCCAGCACGAACGCAACACGGATTTTTGCTCTGTTTACTGCCGCTCTCTCCGTCTTGGTCAATCTTCCCTCGACTACACCGACCTCACTATGCCACATGTGAAACGCAGGCCATTTCACTCAGCGTAAAACTGAGCCCGGGTCAGGAAGTAATAACTATTCTCTGACTCTCTTGCAAGCTATATGTTAGCACAAAAGGTCGCACATTCGAGTTATCACTACTATCCGATTAACTCAAATCCTGTTTTAGTGTGTTTCTTTGATCACACACCTACGGTCCCATTATGCACCTTGTCTGTTCACTGCCCAACATCAACGTGGATTATATGAAAATTCTCATTTGCATTTCGGTTTTGGCAGTCCTACTTTTTCTCTTTCTGTACTGGTATTTCCGCCCAAGAACATGTCATATCGACCGCCTCCCTCCAGAAATCCTTAGCCTCATTCTCACCCATCTCAAGAAGCAAAAAGCGCATCCCGACTTTTACCGGTGCAGGACAGTTTGTCAAAAATGGAAGCCACTCGTGGAAGCTATTTGTGATCCGACAATAACTTTATTCAACTGGGGGTGAATCTAGTTTTTTTTTCTCGTTTCAATTTCTACTTTGCAGGCACGAATTTTATTGCGCGTACAAACGATTCCAAGTCACTTTTGTCACCCATATAATGAAGATCGTGCGTGTAGATCCGGACAGTGACTTCGACCCCGAGATATTCAAATACGTGCCAAAATCAAGACTGGTCGTCCGTGTCGACTTTTCGGAGAAAGAAGAGGATTTGGGAAAGCTAATAACGAAAATTTCAACGGCAATTCATTATGTTCGGTTAGACGAAATTCAGCCTTCTGTGCAACTTATGCTCTCATTCAATTGCTCCCTGCACCATTTCTGCCAAGTTTTGGATTTTCCTATTTTCTCCAGAGCACAGAAAATGCATTTGACTTTTCCTGTAGAAAACGGATTTCGGGAGGCCTTCGTCAAAAAAGTGCAATCTTTCGCGCAACTCCGTTTGGAACACACTTTGGTTATTGTTATTGAAAATAGGGAAAAACGGTTTCATTTGTACGCATCTAATGTTTTATCGTATACAAAGCATAATGCGTATGAAGTTACGTTTCTTTAAACTCTCAATTGAATTATTGTCCAAATTAATGAAATCTGTGATTAACGGTGCTTGCAAAATCTTGTAAAATTGTGGAGTGGTTACAGACCCAGATCAGAGGAGTCAAGATGTTTATGCAGTGGGTTGTCCTGGCTTGTCCTGGTGCAGGAAGAAGGGACTGGGTCTCACCGCATTCATTTCTACAACTGTCCAGCCCATCGATGGTGTCACAGGCGTAGAGCAGAGGATTCAGGTGGGTCATACAGTGAAATGGGTTGTCTTGGTGCAGGCAAAAGGAACTAAGTCTTATCGCATTCATTTCTGCCCTGTCCTCGACGTGTTTTGCCTCGCCTCGACCTCAGAAACGGGATTGGCCACCGTTTCTGAAGCGCGTGCCTCAAATGTTCACATTGATTTACAGCGATAGGCGACATTTGAATTTGCTGGCTGTGGTTGTAAGAGAGATTTGGGCACGATCTGTCCTGGGATTGCCATGTTCTACCCTGTGCCAATTTAGTCGCATAAGCGAAGACATAGCGCACGATGCGAGACCACTGAACGTTATGACTGTCTATAGTGCTTATCGCCACCGATTGTTGGAAATCAAAGTGTTCCACCCTTGAAAACCACGATTCCTCTCATTGTCCACACCTAGATGATCACTTGGAATGCCAACACAGCGCCTCCCATCGTAGAGGGGCCGCCTCAACGTTTCCATCACCGTTTCACCCTTATAATGAAGCTGGCCACACCAGCAAAGCGGCAGAAACTTCCCGAAGACACAGAATCAATGTGCGGCGACTTCGATAATCGTGATGGAAGTGATCAGAGCCGAGTTCCCAGATCATGATCCCAATTTGGCAAATTTGGCGAAGCTCACGGACAGCCCTGTTGGAGCTCTTTCCAATGACCCGATTTCCCGGCTTCTCCCAAACGATTCGCCGCTTAGCAAAGCGTCGATCAACTTGATCAACCCTAGAGTCATTCTCAAAGCTCAACTCGGAAATTACTCGGAGTCTATCCGTACCACAGAGACAAACCCACGTAATTTCTGGCCACGTTGAAAATTAATTAACTTCCCAAAAACATAGGTTTTGCTTTGGGGTTGGCCTGACACGCACTTGTACAAATGACATCAACATCCACAAAGCCAGCAATTCAAAAACAAATGTTTTTTTAAGTTTTTCATTCAATTTTTTGACTACAAAACGGAGACTAATTCCATTTTTCTGTCGTTCTTAATCTTTCCTCTTTGACGAAGAACCTGCTCACTTCGGATTTAGAACAATCGGCATTCAAGACTCCTGTCTGTGTCTGGCACGGGACTACATTCATCCTTTTTGAAATGTAGGATTAAAAGTAGGTAAAAGTGCACTTTCTTTGCGCGGAATACAAGTTTGCCAAGCCGCGGAAGATAGCTTTCTTAAGCCTATTGAATCTCAAAGTTAAGACGTTCCCTAAACTTGCGCGTTTTGACCGTTTTGGGAAGGTAGATACAGACAGTGTCCAATGCCTGAGATGGCACAGAGGCTGGGGCCTATGGGGCCTTAGCGAATTCTCAAATTTGCAGCTACTGACATGCATCCTTACGACCATTCTGAAGTCACTGTTTAGTTGCTGCGTTCTGGGTTCAAGTTTGTACGCCTTATGTCGTATGATTCTCTGTTTTGGCTGCGAGGACAACTTTATTTCAAGTGCGTAGAGAAGCTCGACTTCTGCAAGTTCAGTAGTTGTGGAGCCCCACACTGTAAACCAGCAGCTGAGACTTTGGGACGGCGCTATGCTTTCATGAATCTACCTTAGTGCCACATTTCAGGCGTCGAAGACTTTGTGCACCTTCCTCGTCAATCAGTCTTTGTGAGGAATTCTCTAACAAGGCTCAAACACAAAATGTTGCGTCGGAAAGCTTGTAGCTGAGTACAACTTGTGGGTGAGTATATTTTGCGGCTACTTTCCTAGAAGTACGAATTCGTAAGACTTGATAGGTTGCAGTTTGGGTTTGTAGAAAAGCACAAATCTAGACTCGAAATAGTTGGCAAAGATAAACTAGAGAGTCACCGGACTCAAATGGACTTTTTAGGAGATTTCCGGATCTTGGATCCCTATTGTCTAGAGCAAGAGTTGGAGAATTCATTCAAGCTGTCCGCCAGGTTGAGATGAACTTGTTATGAGCCAAATAGCTCTAGAGCTCTTGTAGTTAAGCTATCCAATCTACTGCACTAAAGAAGACTGGATTTCTATTTTATGGTTTTATCTAGACACCCATCCTGCAATTCCTGTTCGGCTGCTTCCTTCTAGGTCCGGGTTTGAACGTCCTAGCTCGCAGAAATGTCCACTTGTGACTTGGAGGTCCGATTCGAGTCAAACGGCTAGAAAGGCTTGATTCTAGCCAACATAGGTGCGCTGAAATTCGTTTCTTTACGTATTTCTAGCTTTAGACCTTCTTTTGCCCCTGCTCCCGAGTTGTCAGACTACCATATTTTCCTCAAGACCGAATCCAGCTGCTCAAGAAGTGTCTAATGTCTAGCAAAGACATTTAAACCAGTCAAGAGATTAGTTGAAATCAGACGTTGATTGGGTGGGTTTCCCCCGAGTACACCTCGCACTTTTCCCACGCAACAGCCCAGGTGTTCCCCTCACGCATGCCCTTAGTTGTTCCGCATCCCTTAGCAAGGCTTCCCCCAATGTTCAGGTGTATCCCCTCTCCAACAACGTCTTTTCAATCTCCAAATGGATTAACGTCGTCCCGACTTAAGCATATCATCACTCGACGAAGGCTCCCGGCGGCGCCGGCGGCAAAACGACGCCGCAAGCAGAGTTCCGCGCGACGGATGAGACGACGTCGCTGCGGTGGGGCATCGCAACAGCCCGTCATCGGGGCAGTCGCGGTTCCCGGCCTCCTCCTCCCCTCGCCTGCCTTTGCTTCCACCCCTCCGAGAGCCTCTTTCGCGCGCCCTACAGTAGGGCGAGAGGAATTCACGGAGCCCAAGTGGCGTCGTGGTGTCAGTTGGATTGGCTGCTCGCTGCCGGCCACGCCCAGCCGCTGCCCCCAAAAGGCGTCCGTCCCACAGCGTTGATCCCCCTTCTGCTCTCCTCCTCGGGGGCGCTAAATGGTCATACTTCAGTCCGGAGCGGCGCCGATGGCCTCTCTTCCGTTCTCCATAGAAAACCTTCTCCGGTCGTCGCCGGGTTCCGAAGAGTCCGAGTCATCGGACGATGGTCTGGCGCAGGATCTGTCTACGAAGTCTCCGTCGGTGATCGTTGCCCAGGCGGCTTGGAACTGGTCCAAGTTGGACTGGAAATGGCTGCCAAATGAGAGTTCGCCTCCGGCTGCGTCGCCGGAGGACAAGAGCAAGAAGAACTTTGAGTGTCGGGAGTGTGGGAAGGTGTTCAACGCGCACTATAATCTGACTAGGCACATGCCGGTTCACACTGGGGAGCGGCCTTTTGTGTGCAAGGTATGTTATTATTATTTTGAATATTTTCCTGTTTGAGGGTCTGTTTTGTGTTTTCAAAAAAGGGGCTGTTGTCGGGGGTTCTATTCTGAATTTCATACCTATCCCACAGCTGATTCCACATCTATTCCGACTTTTACTAAACTTGATTGCCTAACTCTTAATATGGTAATCTAACCATTGTCGGATAAATGGAAATCTGAGCTTGATTTGAGTCTTCAGGGACGGTTTCAACTGCCTTAACTTTGCCTTAACAACCGCCTTAACTTTGTACCATTTCGGCTATTCCAGATCTGCGGCAAAGCCTTCCGCCAGGCGTCAACCCTCTGCCGCCACAAGATCATCCACACCGAGCAGAAGCCCCACTCGGTAAGTCTCCTCTTCCATCACCCAGCCACTCCAAACCCTCTCAATTTCAGTGCAAAATCTGTGGAAAGTGCTTCAATCGCTCGTCCACCCTGAACACTCACATCCGAATCCATTCCGGTAAGCACATTTTTGCCACTTTTCGCTCGGAATCCCATCTAAAAAGTGATGTACTACATCTTGTTTATGTCTACGTCTGAAGCCATCATCCCGAGCCAGACCCACTTTCGCTTCTGTTTCCCACTTTGCTCTTAGATTCCTTAAAACTGTCGTCTTGGTTTATTTGTGGTCTCCGCGCCTCAAAGACGCCTTTTGCCCCACAACCGCCAAGACCGGATATGCGTAAATCGCTTTCCACACAAGAGCACTTCGCACGCCGCATTCCCCTCGTTTTGAGACCACACCGCTAAAGGGGGCTGTTTACGGCGCGGCGATAGATCCACGGGGCTACCGGATAAGACTTATTTGTGCGCTTGCTGCGGGAGACGGTGGCTGAGGTGGAAAAGAAGAAGAAGAAAACGATGATGATGATGTTAGGGATGATAATGGCGTGGTGTTGCTTCCTGAAAGCGTCCGTCGTCGCTCTAATGGAAGCCGGCTGAGCAGCAGAGACTCGCGGTGGATGTGGACTGTGCAAAGGGCAAGCGAAAGTGGGCCGGCGAGAAGGTGCGCAGGAAGGGGGAGGACAGCTGGCAGCTGAGGGAACGAGCGCGGAGAATTCATATATGGAGATGAGGCCAGGGATCTACGGGCCGTAAAAGAGCAACTTGGGGTTCTGTGAAGGCCTACTCAGGGGTTAGTTACAAACATATTCATAGGTGGTTCGCCAGAATTCTAGAATTAAAAAGTGGGTTTTCAGACCGGCACCAGGCCGTAAAAGAGCAGTTGAGGCTACTTGGGGTCCTCTTAAGTTGATTGAAATTCTCGGTAAGGCTAGCTCAGATGTCTGGAAGAGCCGACGGACTTAGAAGCTTGGTTCAAAGCCCAGCTCTCCAAACTGTCACATTTGAGTCATCTTGCAAGGGCAAATCCATTTTTCACTTTCCAAGTCACAAGCCTGCACATGATCAGTCCTATGCACTTGGACCGACCGCTCATTACCCCACATTGTTCCCCATTTGCCTGCATTCCAATCAACGCCATCCACAAGCATCCCTGTTCCCTTAATTCCTGTCCCAATACCCTGCTCATCCAAGCTCCGTGGCAGCTCATGACAATCCTCGATGGCCACATCGAAGCGCCGCGCGGCGGCCGACTGGCAACAGCGCCACCACCGCTCATACACCTAGGTGAATCTCTGACTGACGCGCTAATGAGTATGCGGGCCATATTGCGAATAATACATGAAGGGAAGAGTTGTATCCCAATTCCGATTCCTATTGGCAACCGGCAGAGGCTTAGGTTGAAGGGGAGAGGAGGACGAACGGCTTGAGCTTTGCAATTTCGTTCTTCCCACGCTCGGATTAGGTCGCTGTTCTTAATTAGGACTGATTCATGAGACGTGAGGACAGGGTGGATTTTGGTGTTGTAGTGTTTCGTTCGGAGAGAAACTATGAATAAGCATGGGGAGGTGGGAATGGGCAATCAGGCTGGAGGCTGGCAGAGCTTGGGGGAGCTGAGATTTAGGGTCTTCTGACCACATTTGACTTAGAAGTGCTTGAATCCCCTATT